>JANZLK020000380.1:205240-221319 GCA_026937615.2 Erythroxylum glaucum
AAAATTTTCATCTTATTTATTATATTCCTGTTTGATAGCGGTTCACTACCGGTTGAACCTCTAAACCTTAAACCTTTCCTTCGACCGGTTCGATGTCCGGTCCAGTTTTTAAAACATTGGGTTTTACTATGGCATTCTTCTTATAGTGTTGTTTAATGACAACGAAGAATATCACAGGGTCATAGCAGTTGAAGATCAATTATTTGGTCATAAAGGTGTTGACACAAAAAAGTGACATTAAGGTTTCGAGCATTTAAGGACTGAGAAATTGTAAGTCGATCCTTTAACTAAAGGACTTTACCCACTTGTATTTATAACACAAGTATACAGTATGGGCATTTTGATGTCGTTAGACACTGCCAGTTAGGGGATCGTTATGTTTGCTCCATGTACATTTGTACATTTTTAAAGTATTATGATAGTATGATGGCTACTGTTAAAGATGATCATCATTTATCCTCAGTATTGCGTGTCATCATATATTGTCATAGCACGTATGAAAGTCTTAATATTTGTGTCAATCTTAAGCATTTGAAGGTCATTGAATATATATACAGATTGACCTTGTGCCTATGTCATTTAGACGCATACAGTTTAACAAAGATATCTATAAAGTTTGACATGACATAGGGGGATATAAGTTTTTAATCCCATAAACATTTTCTAATGCAATTTAGCATTAAGTTGGAGAACATAAAAGTTTTCTCTAATGCTGTTTAACATTTAGTGAGAGAAAATATGATTTCTCTAATGCAGTTTAGCACAAGCGGTTTAGCATAAAGCTAGAGAAATTGAGACCTACAAACGAAAATGATACAATTAGATCATAAAGGTATCATCGTAGTTTGTCACACTCCATTTTCCCGTTCATGTTAGTGAGGTATTAGGTATTCGTGATTGTATTGGATCTGTGTCACACAGGACACATGCATTTGATGCTTTTCAGTACCGAAAGCTTTGCGGGACAGAATGACGGACTTTCGTTATCTTTGGATCAAATGTTTGTTTTTAAAACTTAGTCGACTATACAGTTGCGTGGCTTAACCAGGTTTTTTTAATTATTTTTAAACTAGAGTCTACTGCAATTAATGCTAATCCAAAGGGGAGATTGTAAGACATTTTGTCCATGTCTCATAAAGTTGGACTAACATTAATTGCAATTTTGGTTTTTAATTAAATTACCAGTTAAGTTACGTCATTTGATCCTGATAAAGATAATAAAGTGGCCCAATAAATGATCTAGATTAATGGATCGAAGTCCGGATGAAAAATAGATCATGATTAGTCTGGACCGGGTCCATATCGGTCTTGTGATGGGGAAGCCCGATATGGAAGCTATATAAAGGTAAGATCTCCTGCGGTTATTCAAGAATTCATTCACGAGCATAAGGATTCCTGACCCGTTAAAGAAGCTCGTGATTTGAGGAAATTGTAGAAAGGCCTTGCCCGCCAGCTGGTGAGCACTTTCCACTAAAGGCTCCGGGAGATTCGGAGTTGTTTGAAGCTCAGAATCGGTATCTAAATCAACGAAGAAACCAAAATCTAGGTATTCCACATTACCTTTATTTTTAATCCTTTCATGTAGATCCAGGGTACGTAATTAAGCTCCCACTACGTGCTAACAGTGTGTGCATCTTTTGTGAACTAAACTGCTGTTTTTTTTAAATAGATAAATATTGTGGTTACAACTTTCATGGAAGAAAGCTGGCTGCTTTTATTGTCCTAAGATGGATACTTCTAATATGTAGTATGCCATCTTATATGAACATCATCTTTCCTTACAGACAAGGCTAGAATTGAAGTGCAAATCAGAGCTGTTGAAGTAGCATCTAGAATGAAGAAAGAGAGTTTTAAAAACAAGGTGAGAAAGAAATAGAAACCGCATGTGTGGTTATGGTAGATATGATTTTAAAGATTTTCTTGGTTGCCACCATATGGAATGGACTATTGAAATAGAGGAGAACCAAGAGATCATAAAAGAGCTAGAGATGCTGTCATGTCATGCCAATTTGGACAGGTGTGGCACCAAATTGGCGAAGGGAAGAGTTGACGTAGTAGATTCTGCAAGTTTACTAGAGCATCTCGGGTTGAACGTGACGATAAAGATACAGATGAGGTGGCTCTAAACAGGGATGGGGAAGAAGGGGGATACTTGCTCAGCTAATAGAGGGGGATGAAATCTCTCTCGCTTTTGGCATAAGGGCAAGGTTCCAACGAGAAAAGACTTACGGTGGATACCTAGGCAACCAGAGACGAGGAACGGTGTAGTAAGCGACGAAATGCTTCAGAGAGTTGGACATTGCTTTTGCTAATTCGAATTAAAGGGTGATATAAAATCGGTCTATTTCTGACATCATATCCATAATTAGCGCATTCATCCTACAAAATCCTTCAAATTGTATGTGATTAAATTCAGATATTGTAGATATTCCCGTATTTCCAGATACAGATGAGGTGGCTCTAAACGGGGATGGGGAAGAAGGGGGATACTTACTCAGCTAATTTGTATTCACCTAAGCATACAGGTTTCCAATAATTGATCTATGGGTTTGGTTAATCTACTCAAGCCTGATCCATCAACTCACTCCATTAGGCTCTTGGAACCTCACTTAAAACTTCATAAACGATAAAGACAAATTCCAGCATCGTAAAATTTGATCAGAGCACCAAGCAAAACATAAAACCAAGGTAGATAGATTTAACTATCCAACTAAAATCCCTTTAGTAACAAGCAAAATGTTCAAAGCAGTAACTTGTTACAGGCCAGGCAGGAGCAGATACTGCATGCAAGTATATCACCCACCATCATACACCAACCAACTGGGGCAACAAACAACTGTACAGCTCAAATTGTGTAGCGGTTCTTTGCACCCCTGTCAAGTTTCTTTGCATCCTCCTGAATGCATAGAACAGAAAAGAAGAAAGCATGGAAGTCAACTACACTTTGTGGTACACAATTCAAGGCACAACATTAAACAGCAACAAACAGATAACCCTTACATGGAATATAAACCCCATTGTCTCATTGCAACTGAGAAACTCCTTCCATTGCCTTCCAATGCTCAACTGCAAAAGTACAATTATCAACAAATTGCCTGCGAGAAGATGAATTGTGGGAACAAATGAATTTATTCATATCCTAAAACAAGTGCCCTCAACAATTTGGATGAAGATCAGACAGGACATTCTGCTCGTTGTTCCACAAGTTAATTTTAATAATGATTAGTTTGTGCAATTGAAACAAATATCACTAGATTTTTCCAACTAATTTCACAACGTGATGCAGATGTCTGAATGCATCAAGATATAATTAAAAGATTGCAGGTATAATATCAAGACATAATCCGGTGACGTTTAGTAAGTAGTGTGATTTCCCATCTGGGTTCCTTTTTTTTCCTCTGTTGAAGGGGAGGGGATGGGCACATAAATGCTGCAAAGTACAACAAAACATGCAAGCAATCCAAAGTTAAGCAATCTCAAAATTTCATCTTTATGAAAATGTCAAACGAACAAAAAATTTCACACTATTGCGAACTGAGTAATCAACATCAGCAGTGGGAAGCAAACTGTTCAATAGATGTTTGTAGCATTAAAAGTTTTTCTTTGTCATAAGAAAAAGGACAGTTACCTGAGCAGCTTCATTTGAAGCATTCTTAGTCCAAAGAGCTATCTTATCTGGTCTATTTTTAGCTCTAACACTGACAACTGCACCGCATATTTCATCTCCATAATCAAACTGTTCACCGATCATTGCCAGCAACTAACAAAAATAAATAATAAAATAATTAGCCAATTAAAAAGCTTATAGGGTTTGTAGTAGCACATAAGAAGTATCGAAGCATACCGTATATAACCAAGAGTTATCACACTTCTCTCTTTGAAAGGTCAGAGTCCACTTTCCTCCATTAGCACAAACAGGGTCCTCCCATTTTGGCTCAATGTTATATTTGAAGCAGTGAAAATCTGCTGGCGGAGGGAGCTTGCTGGGGTGATGGATATTATTGTAAACACTGAGAGTGGGAACAAAATACTCCGTAGATTGTTAGTCAGTGCCAAAAAAATAAAAAAGAAAAAAGAATAGATAATCAACAATCAAGATTCACCATGTTAAATGCCACAACAGAAGTATCAGAACTCAACTGACTGATAAAAGCCACTCACATGAAAATGCCAATTGTACTAGCAATAGGTTAGTCAGATTTATAGCTAGGTAGTGGTATGAAAAAAAGTGGTAAAATAAACAACGAAGTCGTAAAATTCCAGTCTTCTTATGAAAAACGTCGAAGCTAAAATACATTAATCCTTGCTATTCAATCCCAACCAAAAGAACACAAAGGAAGCACTAATGAGAGGATTTCCATCCATTGGATCTCCCTTGATTAGCATCCCAATTAAAAAAAAGCCTATAAGTAGTCTGAAACCAACAACCCACAAGAAATTTCTAGTTCTTTCTTTCATGACAAAGCCTCCTGGCCATCAATTCAAAGAGGGCACAACACTTCAATCTTACGATCTTCTTGTTCATTTTTGGGCATCCAAAACTTCAATCTTGTAATATGCATACAAAAAGGTTATAATCACTATCCCCTATTGTCTTAGCTACTTCCAAGAATGCAAATAATCATCATCAAATCGACTAAACAACAAAAGAATAAAAAAGAACAAGAAAGAAAGGGTCTTGAAGATCTCGACCTCCAGAACTCTTCCACAGTTGAGAAGGTATAAATTGAACGCATGGAGCTTCCCCACGTGGCTTGCTTGTTGGACTTGTCACTTTGGTGATCGAGCCTATCGAACCAGAAGGTCCATCGGTGCTCAAGCGGGTGCGGCTCGTACGCTAATTTCTTGCTCCCCGACTCATCCTCTCCTACGATCTCTCCTTCTTCCACCTCATGATCCTCGCCGACGCTCGGATTAGGGTTCGGGGGAGCTTCTTCGGTCGTCGATAATTTTTGTGCCTCCTCCACTGCCATCATCTTCCTGATTTTGGCTCGCCTTTTCGTGTTTGGCTACTTATAATGAAAATAGGTAAGCGACAACACGTGGCAATACAAAATAATACTAAAAGCTGAAAAGTTATTTTTGTAATTTTTTAATTAAAATGATATTTTGTTTATAATAATTGAGTCTCAAATCAATATAGGTATTTTGTTTTGTTTATAATAATTGAGTCTCGAGTTAATACAAGCCTGACTTTGACGTATAAGCTGGTTTATTAAAAAAACTAAATTTAAGATCACAAGTTTTTATATTCAAGAAGCAATGGCAAGTTTTTGAGAATAGTAAATAAGAGTCTCGGATTTAGTACAGAAAAGATGGGAAAGATCAAATGGACCATTACTCTTTTGATTGTTGTTGAAGTTGACGTAATGTGTGTTACCTATTTCATTCGCGTAATTGGGTGCAACAAACAAGTCTGCAACTGCTGAGAAAGGAAAATTAAGGATTTATTTATTCAAAAATAGGAGCCTGCATGCATAATTACATCCGCAAAACTGTGATAACGAAAAGACACAAAAGTTCCCTGCTCAACACTTACCATCATGTAACAAATAACAAAACGATGGAGTGGAAGAATCAAGAACTGTTTTGAGTCTAAAGAAGCTTGGGATGAGAGTAGTCAATTCAATCCTTAGGTACTTGCTGTTTCATCTTTTTTCTTGACCACATGAATAAGCTTTGTGTCTTGTTCTTTGGCTTCTGGGGTGCCTGTACTAAGCCGTGCATCACTTGTTGAATCAATGGGCAATTCTTCTGGTGGATAAGGAAGAGGAAATGTTTGGTCTGCCATGACCCTTGAGCTCAAAGATGTAAGTTCTGAAGGTGAGGTTGGAGACCTTGGTGATGGTGGAGAAATACTAAGCATTCTGGTTATGGGATAAACTTCTGTAACTTCCTCACTGCCTTCATCCAAATAAACTACGTCCTGCATTGTCAGTTGGTGGTACTCCACAATCTCTCTGAGAAACCTATTCTCCCGTGCGTACATTGAACTTTCATGCGCCAACCGAGCCTTCTCTGCCAAGAGTGTCTCCAGTTGCAGCCGAATCTGAGTTTCAAAGTTTACAAAGCAAACTGTAGTTACTCTAAAAGATGACATGATACCTAACACATGCATGTCAGGACATGAACATTATAAAGTTCCAATACCAGATCATCATCAGCCGGATTGTCCCCCTTCTCACGACTCTCCCGCAGGACTTTATTCTCTTCTTCTAACTGCGAACATCTCTGCTTTGCAAAGGCCAGATCTGCTTTAACTGTTTTTAGTTCACGAAGAAGAAGTTTTGCTTTAGCAGCAGTTGCCATTGCAACCTGTTACCAAAAACATAGGCTGATCATGCATTTCATCAGTACTTACATAATACAATACCGATGTAACAAAATATTGTCTAATCCTGTTAAGTCATCCTCCTGGAAGTACTACATTCTTACCCGCATCCCCTGATTCATTATAACTGTTCTTAGGCTCTCAAAAACCAAGTTACTGAAATAGTGTAGGCTGGAAAGACAATGATACTACGCTGTCTTTCTCCACAAAGCCCCTCTCTCTTCACACAGTAATATTATTACATCCTTTTGTCTGCAATACTCAACCTTTTTCCATTTTAATGCTTGCATGTAAACTCTCTTATGCAGTGAATTTACCAAGAAATTTAAAATGCATTGGTTCCATTATTATTATTTTTGATTTCAATAGAAACAATCACATATTTTGTCGCAAAAACCCATGACCCACGATTACATAGTTGCCACCTTACGTCGCGAGATGCCTTCAATTGAGTTTCGTGGTTCATTTGATGATAATGTTGCCGTATAGGCTGACCAAGACCTTCATTCTGTCCAACAGGAACGCTTTCTTTTTGCCTAATTTGTAACTTGCGAGTTTCTTGAATGATGTCCGAGGTCTTATTTTCAACAAGATTGCGGCCTTCCTGCAAGAACAAGTCATTTTAGAGCAATAAGATTTTACTTCCACAATTAAAGGTAGATAAAATGGCATAATATGCAAAAACACCAAAGATGCATCTGCAAGCACACTTGTTTGCCCATAGTTTCACTTCGTTTGTTCAGCCTTCAAACCATTCTGTCATTTCGTTATTTCGTGTAACAACGGAGTTGTCCAGATAAACATATATTCACAATTGAAAAGGTTTTTCCTATCAAATAAATAAAGGAAGAAGCATACTTTGACCATTGTTACTTTCATTCTAGTTCTCTTGTTAATTCAGCTATCTCTATGCAACTAAATTCCCACAACAATGTAGGAACAAATTTAAGAAGGGTTCACTTCCGCAAAGTATAAGAAAATTTGAATCACTACAATGAATTAACAAATGTAGAATGGCAGCTGAAAGAGGGAAGAACACAATTAACACAGAAAACAACATAAATTTATAACAGTCACACTGAACCTGGTGAGCTAACTATAAATGCATGTTGTAGGATAGAAATTGACAAAGTAAAACAACATGAGGAGTCTGATTGTGTTCCTCGGGGAGAAATAATCTTAAATTTCTCACCTCAAAAGCCTTCTCAAAGCTATCACCAATCTGATTTAGTGATGAAGATATTTTATCCAAGCCTTTCCGAAAAGTTGGACTTTCCATTTTTGTGAATCCATCAGGAACTGGATGTAGTTGCTGGATGTGTAACAGGGAATACAGATTAGAGAACAAAGTAAGATTCAACAATCTAGTTTCACTCTGGTCTCAGTTTTATTTCATTGATATCGTTTTTATTTTGCATTTTACCAGTCAGTTTTTCAAAGGTAATAATTACCTCGCTGTCTGTAGAGGTCTTGGACATGTGAAACCTTGATCTTGCAGGAGTTTCAAATTGTAAAGATATGTTGTCATCTTCAAGAATTGCTTTGGCCTTCCGAGCAAGTACCCCCCAAAATCCTTTAGAATCACTTCTTGATTCATCTTCATATGCATCAAACACCTACATGTTCAGGCAATGCATCCGGAGAAGGGAACAAGAGGAGGAGTTAAGGCTTCCAAAACTAACAAGTAAAAGCAAAGCACACTACTCAGAATCAAAAAGGTGTAAAAGTAATAACGCAACTTTGTCCCTCCCGAATATCTCAGTGGAAGTTCAGTAACAAAGACAAACAATATACCAGTGAAAAAAAACCAATGAAAGGGGTAGTATTAAACTAGTAAGGTATTCTTCTAACATTAAATTCTTGTCTTATTCCATATCAGATAACTAAAAAAAAACAGACAAGAATGACAAAGATAGATACTTGGAAATGATAAACCACCATGATCATCGAATCAGAAACAAAAAAAAAAAAAAAACAAAGGATACACGTGGGACGAGATCTTTAAAGGTTTGGGAGACGCCCAAGTGCAAAGTTTTGATCTTTTTGTTTTTTTTTTGAGAAATGCAACTCAAAGCAGCAGTCGAAAAGAGGAATGCAAGTGGTAATAATCAAAAGTAGGGGATTTATTAGGGAAAAAAAAACACCTTAGATCTGCGAGGAGAGGAATCTCCGGCGTGGGAACTGGAAAGAGAAGAATCACGGTGGATGGCAGAGGCTCTGATGGCCTGAGCAGCTAGAGAAGATGAGGATGATGGTGTAAATGTATGCGACGATGTTAAGCTTTTATTGCGAACGTTAGTGTTAATAGGATTCGTCTCATCCTCTGTTTTGTAATGAATCTCTTCTTTGAAAGTGGACGCCCTCATCATCATCCCACCTTTTCTCCTATACGCCATCTCTCTCTTTCTCTCACTTCAAAGATCACAGCAACCGTCAATAACGCCACCTTTAACCACCGCCAGCACTGGCCCCTCCGACAATATCACAGCCAGCCCAGCCACGATCGTCTGTCTGTTGAAATAACGAACTTTTCGCGTCCAAGAAACCGTCTTTTTCCATTCTTCAATACGGCAAGAAGCAACGATAGGGTGACACCTATTGCACGAGCATCAAGACACGGTGACCACAGGATCCCATTTCTACTCACTGATGTTAGATATGGAGGGCTTAGATCACTCCATCTAATTTGACCTCAAACCGTGTTGCTTGGGCATGCTGCCAATGGACTACGGATATATCTCTCATCACTCACATTGTCTTTTTACTTCTTCAACTAATCCTTTTGGCATAATCCCAACTGTCGATAACCCTGTAGTTAACATACCCGAACCCTTGTCGGGTCAAGTAAATCGTCGAGCACACGTAATAATCGTAACAATCATCGTGATGTTGAAGTCGAATAACAATGCATATTAACATTGGAAGGTGCACAGGATTAGGTTAAATGCGTCTTCTACTTCTTCCTCCTGTCCTAAAGATGTCGTTCAAACATGGCGATATGCGTAGGAAGTTGGAAGTGCCTCCTCGTGCACAAGTATTACCGTTAACACCGTTAAACCAATTAAGTAACTAATCTACAGTGTCCATACATGGAAACATCTAAATTGCAGAGTTTAGATGATCTCAGGAAAATCTTCCTTAGCATAGAAATAACATTGTCTATGAGACCAAAGAAGCTACCATGATCTGTTCTGTTCTGTGCACTGCAAACTGAAGGGATGCTCTTCATCACTTGTCGGGATACAACAGAAAGTGATCTGAATAACCTTGGATGAACATTGATTTGAAAAGGAATAACTTCTTCTTTCTCGAGAAGAAGCGTCGAGAAACATGGTCAATATCATTACGAAAATTTTTGAAGCATTTTCCAGAGCTCTAAGCACTAGCTTGAGTACCTTAATTTTTCAACACTTGCAGTTCATAGCATCTCTCTTATGAGGAACAATGACAAGCCTCCACTAATACTAATGTACTTAGCTATTGACAAGGATTAAAAGGGAAACTAAATTGCAATGCAAAGGACAGTTCATATCACCAGTGGCTTGCAGAGCTTCTAGAATAGTATGTTGAGATAGAGCACGATCCATCCGGCCATTGAGAGGATCGCAAAAATATGAACCCAGAACAGGACAGCAGCAGCCTCTCTTCCACATCCTCGGAGATTAGCAACAGCACCTAAGTTTTAAAAAATATTGCTTTAATTGATGATCCTTGTATGTAGCATAAAGGTTATAGGTTTAGAATACATGAAAAGTAGAATTTATGGTTCATCAATGAAAATGAACATGCTAGACCTACATTGCTCATTTCGTATTGCTTCTGAGATTTGTACAGATATCGGGGGTTTAAAATGTTCACTCAAGTCTAATAATACAATTCAATGATTTGAACCCCTCAGATTACGTATACTACAAAACTGATTGCTTTGAAATCTTCCGTCAAGTTTCCAAAACCAGGATTGAGGTCATCCCAACTGATAAGCATTTGTCATGAACAAAATATCCAAGTGCTTCTTATGTTTGTTATGCCATTTGAAATGCATTGAGAATGTGCCTATAACATGGGGAAGTATTTTACCTGCAAGGACAGATGTAGGCATTGTGTGCTGAAGTAGTAGGACAAATCGAAACATCTTATTATCAGCTGGGAGGAAGCCAAGTTTATCAGCTAACGTTACAATACCAAGTCCAGCAGGAGGCACCAAAACTAATCGACCAAAAATGATAGCAGCAGTTGTCCGTATACCAAGTCTAGAACTTCCTGGGCCTGCAAGTGAAATTCAATAAGATCCAGTAACATGTTGAGAATCGTGAATGAGATTGTAGCCTCAAGTTAACATGAAGCAGCAAACATACCATCAACAAGGTTGCCTCCCAATGCCAACAAGATGCATGGAATCATGGCCTCCCTGATAACCAAATGCATCATTAACTAATTATCCAAATGCTAGAACTGACTTAAAATCATCCACACAATACGCACTATTATGGTGTGACAAAAAATGTATCTACCAAACTGAACTCCTGACACACACCAAGGCAGAATAACAGGTTGTAATAGCTATTTATTTAGTGAACTAAAATCCTGGAACAGTATATATGAGCACCTGTAAGTTAGATTTGACCACAAATAATGTCAATAGTACATCAGTTTAACAGGGAATTTGGACTTGTGGAAACCAAGACTTGGAATTTGCAAGGTCTCACATCTAATGCTACAGAAGTTGTTAACTTAAACTAGTAAAGACCTTCCAAATCCAGCAATCTTTCTCCTTCATGCAAGAGCCCTACTTGTTGCAACAGTTTGTCAAATGACTCTCATGTGCATAGTTGACAACCAGGATACTCACCCAAGCAAAACTTGGCTACCAGCATTGCTAAAAACAAGTGAAGCCTGCGCTATTCATCATTTTGTCTTATACTCAATTAGATTAATTCCATGTAAGTGAACTTAATTTTGCATAATACCAAGAATGATCTTCATTAATTATCATTGAATGCCACGTCATAAACAGTTCCAGGCTAACAACCACAGAAAATAATTTAGCATGCTCTATCATAATCCAAGAATAACAACTATCAATCCATATTATCAAGGACAAACAATAAATCAATACTTATAACTTTCATAAAAGGTTGAGTTGAGCATACCCAAGAATTATGCAGCTGTCAGTGAAAAAGAAAAGTGGAGCATCAGATGTAAAGATCAATCGCTTAAAAAACGGTATTGCACCAAGGACCATTGCTAGGATCTGTACGAATCATGTGCACAGCAATCAACATAAGTATTGTTGTTAATCCATCTCTATTGTTTTCTCAAACACATTAGGAAAGGTGCGCAACAATTAACAAATGAATTTCTACTAATTCATCCTAATTATTGCTTAAACACATCTGAAGACCTGGTGCAAACACTGGCATGATTTCCCTGGAAGAAATGCACCGAAAATGAACATGCCTAATGAGGTACCTGCACAACTCTGTCATTGAGTCCCAACTATCTGGAAGATGTAAGCTAATTAATATTCTTTTAGAAAAATGCACGAGTCAGCCAAAGTTATCTTCAATCTAAGCACTTTAACTTCTGTTCTAAGTCAGATAAAGATTGGTAAAACTTCTCATCAAATTAACAAAAACTGGAACTTTGTGGTTATTCGAGACCTGAGTTAAAGTATAAGAAAATTAAACCCAATCAGGATCCAGCTAAGTTATTATTCACAATTAAGCCTGTAGCTAAATATATGATTCCACCTTGCAGTCAAAGTGTAATATAGACTCTTATATGCATGGTAGCAATTGCAGAAAGATGTCTCCCACTTAGTATCATCTGCTCAGTATCCTATTAACCTTTACAGCAACCCTTAAGAGTTCATCAGGGCTAAGATGGCAATGTACACTCTAAACAAGGCTACAGCTAGATAAAAGAATAAAGAAGATTCAAGAAAACTGTGAAACTCACCGAAGCTATGATAGGGGGTTGAAGTATTTGCTTGAGCTTCAATTTCTCATAGAGAAAAATTAGGAATCTTTTAATCTGAAGCACAGGAAATAAGAAGCAAGAAGAAGAATAAGCAATAACATAGATCGAGACCTTCTCTTTTTTGATAGGATTAGGAGATTGTTGCAACTTCTGATCAAGAAGAAACCAAAAATATTGATCTCTCTAACAAAACATATTTTAAACCTATAAACCTCATTTGTGCCATATGAATAAAAGCTTGCACCAATAGAGTAGTTATCACATTCATATACATGGAAACTGATACTAGATATGCTGACGAGAAACAAAGATCTTCTACATGACATACACTTGAATACTGATAGGAACCTGACCTTAGAACACTTAGAGTTTTACTATACCATTACAATATACTAACCACTACCGTAGAGAAATGTAGTATTTCTCGCCTAACCAGAGCTGAATAAGCTCCTCAGAAGGTGATAAACCTTCTGTCACTCTTCTCACAAATATTCTTCCCCTCCCTCTCTCTTCTTCTTGTCCCCCCTTTATAGCCACCCTAGGTAACAGATTCTGTTACAACCTAATGATTGTTGTCAGTACCATTTAGCTAACTAACCACCCGAATATTCCTCTACCGATTATTCCTCTGCTCTCTGCTTATTCTTCCTATCATCTAATGATCCTAACAAATACTAACAGAAAATGTCCCCTTTCCAAAATGGGAGTAATCAAAAACATACTACAATAGACTATAAAGAACAAAACTGTTATATGTACATGTATAAATGCGTCTCACCTTTCCTTTTGTTGATGAATTTAAATGTGTTTGCTCCTCATCGTCAGCAAGTAATGGGACTTGTTCAGACGCAGCATCTTTAGAAGGGTCTTTGATGGGAATATGCCCATCCTCAATGTCAAAGGTACCTTCTGGTGGAGGTGCCAACATATTAAATACGTAAGTATAAAGGATGATTGCACCAACCTGGAATGCATATGTTCAGATTCATCTTTCAGTGTCATGTATTAAGCATGGTAAAATAATCCTAAAACTAGAGGAGTTGAGAGAACAATAAGATTTGAGCTAGTGATTAAGAAGCTTCATTCTTTCTGCATGAGATTGACATGATCTTTAGACTTGAAGCATCAATATAAGGGCAAAAGTTTCCAGTGAAATTATTGACCAAACTGAGGTCGATACCATGTTTTAGTTAAAGAGTATACATTTTAACCTCAAATGGGGCATATTTTCACTGGGAATTGCCCAAAATGTTTGACAACTTGTTTGTGTATCAAAATTTTCCAGAAATATTTTCATTAGACTTGCTACACCATAAGAATGAAAGGGAAATTAATTATAGCATTATCAATTTTGAATTTCATACTTTGTTCGGTACCAGGTCTCAATGTTGAAAATAGAGGCACAACACTTGGAACAATGTGCAAGTCCGTCATTCAAACAAAATCAGAAACAAAACTGAATATATTTCAAAGGACAGCTCATTTACGTATCATCTAATGTGGAAGACTGCATCTACGCCTCTCAATTTGATGAAATAGATCATACCCATAGTGGTAACGCAGAATTCATAAAAACCACACAAGAGATTTCAAGACCTACCCACTGGCCGAATGAAATATAGGCAGTGCCTTCTGTGCTACATGCTTCACCAAAAGGATTGGATGAATTGCTACATAAAGCTGCAATCAGGACAAGTGGCACATTCCCAATGTTCCCTGCAGTCATTATTGGTATAGTCATAACCACTAAATCCAGTACGCTATATGAAATGAAGAACCAAAGAGGCATGCAGAAGCCAAAATACTTCCAATAGTTACTCTCGACTTTCATGTTCCACATACTAATGGTCCATGACATGAAATGTCTTGCACGGAATCATCGTAGGAACATATAATGAGCAAGTATTAAAAGTTAAAATTTCTCAAATAATGGCTCACCAATTCCAATTTGTATGATTGTGAACTTGAAGAATGGATATGGAGGCCGAACAATAGATGCAACAATAAAGCCTATTATTGAACCAGATATGGACCCCAACAAAACATTCACAGGAATAAACCACCTGCAATTTCATAAGGAGTTATGCTAAAAAATTTCCTGAGAGAAGGAAAATATAGAGAAGGAGAGGTGCCAAATAATTAGCTACCATTCCAACATTTTTTTTAAAGTGACAGCTTGCCCAAGTTGAGAGAAGATCAAACAAGGAAGCAAGAGTGAAAAGACCAACTGCAAGATATGTTAAACGAATGATAGTGTCATTTCCACTTGTGGAATAACAATTGAACAGAAAAACTGAATGTTAATAAATGATTTGATTAAGAGAGACAAAAAAAGTTACCCCATTTAAGAGTTTCCTTCCATTGGCAGGCAAGATGTCAACGTATTTGGAAGCCATTAGGAATCCCAAAAGGCACATGGTAAAGACTTTAGCAATAGGTAAAATTGCAATCTTGATGGTTCCCCACAAAGACTCTTCTCCAACGTGATCTTCCATCGTTGAAACTGCTGATAATAGCCTCTCCATGTTATGTCCTGAATTTTAAGGCAATTCCAGGAACTGTTAATACTATGACTATCACGCATTCACCACAGTCTGCTCCAGACTCCAGATGGTGCTCCTTGGATTGAATTGGAATATGCCACTGCACCACCAAAGAAATTAATCATAAGTGAATTGGATTGTTTTACGGCATAATCCAATCCTACGTCTAACAGTCTTTTGACTTCAGACAGGGCAATGAAAAAGAAAACGAAATTAGCAAACAAAATGGGGCAAGGGAATATTATCAAAAAGGACCTAAAATATCATGGGGCAAGAGAAATATTATCAAAAAGGACCTAAAATATCAAGTCTACGTTAAGGAAATGGATTCAGAACTTCTAATTAAGTTGATGACTCTCTAGTCATCAATTTAGTTTCAGAACGACACAGAGACAGAGACTGAACTAAACCCTTATCAAAATACTCTCTTTCACTTTATCTGCAAAAATCCCGAGGCTCCACTTTACATACAAACACACAGACAAAAGAAAGAATAACCAAACAAATGGAGAGAAAAAGGGAAAAGAAAATTTGATAGAGAAAAGGACGAAACAAGTGAAACCCACTGATAAATTTAGAATCTTGATGGGAACATGAAAGCAAACAAGGCTAAATTACTCACAAAAATTTAAGTAAAAAAAATATGAAATTGTTAAAATATTAAACACAAAAATATATCCTTTTAAGGAGACCGCCAGAAATTGAAACATACGTGTCCATGCTCTACAGTTGAAGTTGAATTATAGACAGAAACGAAAACCACCCTCTCCAGGAAAAGAGAGAAAACTCAACAAGCGAAGCGTGTGTGGGAGTGTTTGGAAAATAAAGTGACAAATCTTTGAAACAGCAGTAATTTCACCGTACCCAAAGATCTGGGGAAGAAAGAACCGAGTGGTTTCCGTTGAGAGGAAGAGAAGGTCCGTGAGTGTGAAGTAGTCTACACAAGAAAAAGATGTTTCTTTGCGGTTGCGAGACGAAGAGGGAAAATCAGAGAGAAGAGTACAGAAAAAACCAAAGCTTTCGTTTTCTTAAAATAATTTTATGTCTTGAACGGAAGAGACGAGAACACGATAGAACGTGTTCACGGTTCGCGCGTTTGTTAGTTGATAGTCCAAAGTCGAAAGTGTTCAATTAAATCTTTAAGATAACATTTATATGAATTATAAGTATATAGTAGTCATTTATCTGATTATTTTTCAAAATTTTAAAAATTTATTTTATTGTAT
>JANZLK020000380.1:247420-260412 GCA_026937615.2 Erythroxylum glaucum
AAGCCACTTGCTAAGTAGTTTTAATTGTTCTAGGACTGTTCTACGTATTCTAGAATGTAGGGGTCAGTTACGTTTACTGGTTAATTTAGAACTATATTCCGTGGTTAGATAGTTTGAGGGTAAACCATTCTAGGCAATTAGTTATTTTATTTGTCTATAAATATTATGCATGCAAAGATATGAATAACACAACTCATTCGAACCTTTTATTTCTGGAGATTCTCCCATTGGCTATTATTCCTTCTTTAAGTGAGATTCTTGCTTATAGAGAGCTTAATAGATTTTTATTTCGCTTCTCTTTTCTAAAGTACCTAGTCCCTACCAGAAGTTCTGACCGAAAACACCAAATCATGAATCAGGAAGTCACCTGCAATTGATCAAGTCTGGAATGCACTCCACCATCACTCAACAAGCCAATCAGGTGCAAAGTGCCAGTTTCAAAACATTCCTTTATGTACTTAAATCCCTCCCCATCATAGATTTTTCCGGAGGCAAGAGCAAGATCAACAAGCTTCGCCCTGCACTTAGAAGCAAAGGGTTGTTAAGCTCAAAGCTTAAATAAAGATATTAAAGGATCAAAGGCTAAATGGAAAGGAAATTACAACATAACATAAAAGCAATCCTTCAAAATTTTGATGTTGTTGAGAAGGTCAATGGTAGAATCAAGGTGGATGATTCTTCAAAATCAGAAAGTAAAGAACAGCTCGAGGATCTTTTTTGATTAAAAACGGCATAAATATTATGTCAATAATTGTATAGATTATAAAAAAAATTGTCAAAAACAACTTTAGAGTGAAACTTTAGCCATCCCTCCACAACAATTACCAATACGTAGCAGCTACCACAAAAAGTTTGCAAAGATATTAACCATGTTTGAAAGACATTCAATGTTTTAAATAAATAAATCATGCTTTAAATTATATACGGCAACTATGTAAATTGATAGGAACCACAATGATGTGGTTCACCGCTGAACAATTTAAGAATGCATAAATAAAAATATTAGTGATGATTTTTCACCAGAAATCAATAAGAAACAGTAATGATCACAAAGTTTGGTAGCATGAGAGAATCCAAAATGGCAAATCATAGGCATAAGAGAGATGACCCTTGAGCATAAATGCGTCCGGCACCAAGAGCATTGTGGCCAACTTCACTATTGCCCATGTCATCTTCAGTTGGAAGCCCAACAGCAGTGCCATGAGCCTTAATCAACCTCCATTTCTCAGGGGCACCCTGTAGGGGAATAAGAAGAAACAAGACCAAGTCCGTCAAACTATATGCAACATCAACAAAAGGATTTGAATATGTCACCCAGCCATGCATAACATCTCTGGATCTAGAACTGTAATCACTGAGATATCTATAGCAGCACAGCCAAATTACATAAAGTTGAAGTAACATCTATATCTGCAGGCTTCATTAACCCGTATAATATAACCAAATGAAATATTGGATCAAGTGTCATGTTAATGTAAAGAAATGTCATAGCATACAACAATTTCTATGAAGAAAAAGCATCGGGAATCAAAAAAGACAGTCAGCTAGATAAAACGGATGCATCAGTTCAGGTGCCGCCAAACTCCATGTGGAATGATAGATCCGGTAATGGAAATAATAGGAAAATAAGATAAAATAAATCGAGCACGTAAAAGAATCAGGAGATTACCTTTTTGAAGGAATCCATGGTAGGGGTATCGGCGACATGGATGCAGTTGTAGCGATCGGGGTTAGCCTCGCCCCAGCCGTCCAAAACAATCATTGCTATGGTCTTCCCCTTGGGAAGCTTTGGATGATCAGCCAACTTCCAGTTTGTTCCAGAGCTCCCCATGTCTCTCTAGTTTGAAAAAAAAAAAAGGAAACAATGAAGTAGGGGAATGAAAAATTGAAGAGAAAAAGATGATCTAAAAAGAGTACCTGAGGATTAAATAGCAACGGTAGAGACTGAAGTGACAGAAACCAAAACCGTTTATACAAATCTTGGAGCCGTTGATCTCGAAGTCGGACCCAACGCAACCAACCCACAGAGACAGAAAGACAAGTGTGTGTTGCTTACGTTTTTTGTTTATATATACATGTGAAGGAGAGAAAAAGGGCAACTGGTAAGAGCCCGTGGAATGGGGTAGGTTTAGTTAAAAACGTGAAACCAGACGACGACGGTAGGTGGGCTTTGGGACATGCGAGGGAGGCGATGGTTTTTAAGACGTTGATCCTGTGAACTCTTTGAGCCCAGAGACAGCTGGAGACAAACCCAAGAGATATATTCTAGAATATATAACTCTTCCTGACTTTTCCTCAATACATCTAGAAAACCGAAAAAGTATTACGAAAACCAAGGAACATAGTTCCAGACCAAACTAAAGCATTTATTCAACTTACTTTCGTGACCCAAGGGGGCATGCACGATTCTGGACTTTTCATAAATAGAATGGCATCAGACATGCACGTACAGTAGGTCAAGCTCTCTTTATTTGAAAAATGGTGCTCCACAAAACATCATTATTTGACACTTCTACCGGAAATAAAATATGGTATCTCAAGAATGGTTCCATTGTGATTTGTTTTCTTCTATCCAAGGACCTACTTAATTAAACCCGAACAATAAGCTTTCGTATTAATTTAATGAGGTGATCAGGGAGAGAGAGGAATAGGCCCAGCTATATACGGAGGCTCCGTTTTGTATAAAATAGAATAATACAGCAGCAATATGCATGCCATCACAGCCGACCATGCAATAGTCAAAACAATAACTATAAATGTTTGTAGCGCAAATGAACATTAATATTAATGATGACTATTACAAAGATACAATAAAAGGACGCGTGTTATTTGAACATTGCCGTCATTGAAACTATTTTAATCCGACATTGGATCCATTGAACTTGTGAACATAGAGGACTATGATTTTTTTTGCTGGTAATTCAACTTCAACGCATTTAAATTTTGTCGACAATAAAGAAGGATACATAACTAACTAACTAAAGAGTATATTTATACATTAATTTCCATCGGCAGAGCTGAAGCTAATTAGCTTGATCTTTTATTTAAAAAGTAAAAGAATGTACAAGCTCCAAATGTTCTTGGGGAAGTTGAAAAAAAGAAAGGGAAAGACTGTGGGACGGATGGATGGATGCCGGGAAAAAGAGTCGGGGCGGCTTGAATGTCAACATTAGGAGCTAGCGTCTAGAAGAACCAAACATCTGATCAAGGAGGATGACCATAGCCATGGCAATAGAAGCATCGAAGTCTCGGACTGGAAGTACGATGAGACGGAATACATCTATACCAAAAGCCACACCCCCTACAGCTGCCTCCTTCTGCTTTATCTCAGCCACCACCCTCCGCCTCTGCCCGTCATTATCATATATGAAGCAGCATCGCTGTGCGTACGATCCCTCTATCTCGTATATCAATTTGTTGTTGTTGATGTTATCGTTCAGCTTATTGCTCTTAATGCTATTGTTACCGCTGCTTTCAACTGCGCTCACATTTGCCAGACTCTTGGGCTTCAGAATGTTGCCACGCTTCCTCGCACAATACCTGGGATTATCGATTGATTCACCCTCGTAAACCAGCCAGCTTTCGCTCAGTCCCAACCTCTGATAACATTTATATCCATCAGAAACAACATATTCTATTTTGCTTATAAGAAACAATCATCGTATACGTTGCTTTAAACAAATTTTTATATACCTTGCGACGGATGGTGAGAAGAGGCCTGCCAGAAGCATCCATAAGGACGATCTCGCTTGAGGCTGCCATGTAATTGTCAACCCTGAAGACGAGTTTACCATTGCCATCAAACACCGTAAATCCCTTGCAGTTGAAGAGCAAAGATTTCTTCCACACCGTCAGGACGACTGAGTCAGAAGAAGACTTGGGATTGGGAGGATTGCTACTGGGAGCCGGCGGGGAGACCACGTTTGGGTGTATCCTTGCCATTATTCCTATTGCTGCCGGATGAATCCCACGATGATGATCAATAACAGATTCCAGACTGAAATAATTAGATCATATGATAACTAGAGTTTCAGTATTGTCTGAGCTGAGGAGAAAGACTGATCAAAACACTGAGTATATTAGATAGATAGATGGATAGATCTCGTGCTTACCATTCAATTATAAGATTATACGAATATATATACACACACACACACCCAGAGATGTAAGAAGAGAGAATATAAGGGTGGGTTGGTGGAGTGGGCGGGTGCCTATCCAAGTCAAGACACAGATCGTAAAGGAATATGAAGATTTTGCATTTTAAAAAAGCTGTGGGCGAGGAGGTGCGTCCGAGAATCAAAGGGAAAGGATAGCGACTCTGCGGGGGTCCCGTCCCTTGTATATATATCAACTATCATAGTACCAATTAAAAACTGCCACCCTTTGATGTATCTTTACTTCAAAGCGACAAATATAATTTGCAATGATTGTAATAGCAAAGTCAAGATTGATTATCAAGAAAACGAAAAGCCAAGGGTGCAATTACGGATTGTGGACAAGGTCCATCAAACAACTTACCAATAATCTTGTGGCTCAGAATTAATTCGCGGTGCTTCTCAAGAGATATTTATCTTTCTATATTTGTGAAACGAACACGCATTCAGATTTTTGTAATTCGTTATGATTGATTTTTTTTTTCCATTTGGCCGGTGAGTTTTGGGCGACTCTCGTTGTTTTTTTGTGGGACCATTCTCTCCACTCTGCGTGCAAGGCTGACCTCTGATTTCTTTACTCTCTATCGTTAGAGTGTAGCTTTTATACGTTATTATTTAGTGTGTGTATATATATATATAGTGTGTATATATATATATACATAAACATATACATAAACTTAGTCCATAATACAAAAAAGAATATAACGATAAGACTAGAGAATAATCTGTTAACTAATCGGTGGTGGTGCATTAACCGTGACCAAGGCATATATGTAGGTTACTGAAATTGAACGTGAACCAGATCCTTTCTTTCTTTCATATGAATATTAGCACAAATACTACTGCGTACGAAAAAAGGATTTAGGAATCCGAATACATTACGTGTTGATGTTGACGATGACAAGCACGCATCTAGAAGAGAGGTTTGTGGTTGGTAATGTTATGTTTGACTGGCAGTAGAATTTTTTTTTTTTAATATTTATTGTAATTGTATATCCATGTTAACTTTTAATTAAAAAAAGAGTATTGGGCTCTGTTAAGAAACTAGCTTTCTGTTCCAGTATCTGGTATTGGGCTTTCAGCCCTCCAAGTTCTCACCTAAATATAACGCGGCTTTTACGTCCAATCCAATGAGTACAATAATTGTCAAATGAAAATATCCAATTCATTAGCCAATTGACTCCTCACCACTCAAATTTCTCTACAAAATAATTTTTAAGCCGTCTTTTTCTCCCTTTCCTCTCTTTAAACTCTCTACGCAATCACACCCCGAACCAATTGCATGTCAACATGAAAATAAAGCTGCTGCAACTGCTTATGTTAGTGTTCTTAAGCTTAATCCATTGTCTGGGTAAGTTGGATGTTGTGTTACTGGAAAACCATCCATATATAATACGTATTATGTATAGATGTTTATTATAATATGCTTTCTTTACAGTGAACGTCGGGGCATCAGGCCAAGACTTGTTCCAGCCAGCTGATGATGAAATTGAGTACCGGTCAACTACGGAAAGCACACCTTTCCAACTCTGCCTGGCATGCAAGTGTTGTTCCACGAGTAATCCCACTTCCTGTGTCACCATGCCTTGCTGCTTTGCCATTGACTGTCAACTCCCTAACAAGCCTTACGGGGTTTGCGCTTTTGTGCCCAAGTCCTGTAGCTGTACCTCTTGTGCCGTCTAGACGCACCTATACTGCAATTTCGTTCCCCCTATAGCTTCGTGTACTAAAAATCAAAAGTAACGATTTGTTTAAATATAAAAGGAGCAGCTTGTGCTTTGGTGACTCGGAGAATCAGATTCAGGGCTACTATAACGATTCATTGGCTGGCTAAGGCTTGTAGATATATTAAAATACTTGTTAATTATGGGCAAATAACGAACTTAAGCAATCTTATTGGACCGTCCTTAACAATATTAACCGAGTCTGAATGATTACACAATGACTATACAGTAATTTGAATAAACTGGTCACATTGAATCATCCTGATTGACTGTTATCGAGTAAATAAAATTAAGAAAAACCAATAAATGTTACTTTGAGTGGAGGGATATCTCCTGAAATTTCTCTAACATGCGGAAAGTAGAAGAAGGAATTCGACAATGCGCATGAAAGGAGGGCTTTGGCAAAAGTATATTTTACCTTACGTCTCGGATGGGTCGGGTATATGAGTGTGTGTAATGTAATGGGGTCGGGTCATCCCAATTTCATTTATTGTTTTCCTTTAAAAAAAAAGAAGAAGAAAGAAAACAGTTGCATTGACGCCAATGTTGCTAAAGCTGATTAGCAGTTAATCATTTTCTACAATCGGATCTACCGGAAAGGGAAGGCAATCGCAGCACCAAAGCATCGCCGGGGAGATTTACAACATAGGCAAAAGTGTTGCGTGCGGTGGTTGGTGTTGAAAATGGCATCAACGGAGGGATTGGTGCCCATAACCAGGAGCTTCTTGGCTTCTTATTACGACAAACACCCTTTCCAGCCTCTCTCTGACGACGTCTCTCGTCTTTCCTCTCATATTCGCTCCATCGCCTTCGATTTGCTTAACCACTCTCCTCCTATCTCTCCAGGTCTTTAGTTTTATTTGATTGCAACTGCTACTAAGCTAATGCCAACACCTATTTTGATTTTATCCTTTAGATAACTCAACGGTTTTATCGTTTAGATGAAAGGTTGTTGGTAGAAGAAGCGGAGCGGGATCCTCCTCATAAAATGGACGAGAATATGTGGAAAAATCGTGAACACATTGAAGAAATCTTATATTTGCTTCAACAATCCAACTGGCCCTCACCAGTAAGCTAATCTGCTTCCCAAATGAATTTCCACAACTTTTTTCTTTGGTGAAATCACTGCATTTTATACTCTATTTCATGTCTCCTTTCGGTTGATTTGTTCATTCCACATTTTCATCTAAACATTGCAGCTTCAGCAGCCGTCGACGTCTGATTGTGCCCAACTTGCCACTGTTTTCACCAGTCTCAGAGACAAGTTTCAGAGCTTGTTGATGACACTGAAGTCTTTCCAATCAAAAAATTCGGATCGTGTATTCAATACAGGTTTATTCTCTCTCTACACAAGGGCATCATGTTTCTCAATTAGAATGCCTTCACCACATTTGTTGCCTATGAAAAAAAAAAAAGTCCTATATTATTGCTCATTCTCTCTACGACCATTTTATTACGCTTCAATATCTTTTGAGCAAGTTAAATGCGGAGAAGAGAGAGAGAGAGAGATTAGGCTATGTCCGAGGGTTTATGTTGATTCTGTCAGTGTATGGATGATGTTGATGTACAGTTCCATGAGATTGAAGGGTTTTTATCTCCATTACCATGGTGATAACACAGTTAAGTAATGTATCTGTTCAAATGTGCTGTTAGTTATGACATACATGCCTCAAGATTTCCGAGGGACACTTATTAGACAACAAAAGGAACGGTCAGAGAGGAATAAACAAGCAGAAGTTGATGCTTTGGTGAGTTCAGGGGGGAGCATACGAGATCGATATGCTCTATTATGGAGACAACAGATGGATAGGTGAGATATCTTGTTTTAATTGCTGATTATGAAATAGATTGTATTTCTCTAACAAGTTTGGAAATTGATGTCATCTCAGGAGGAGACTGTTGGCTCAGCTCGGTTCTGCAACAGGTGTATACAAAACTCTTGTGAAGTACCTGGTTGGAGTTCCACAGGTATGATCTTTTTCGCTCCCTTTCATTGCTTTCTTGAGAACTAAGACATAGCAGCTTCCATCCATACCTTTCCTTTTGCCTTTATTTCCGCTGACTGCCTCTTTAGGCCCCTCTTAACTTCATTTTGCCCTTCCAAAATGGTTTTGTTTGATGGAATGTTTCATGTTGTTGTGTGATACCTGCATTGAAAATAACTAAATTACTTCTTGATTTGATATGAACGGAGTTCATAAGTTTGTTTAATTTATCTTGATTCTACCAATGCACACTCTTATCAATGCGTACGTTGATCCTTGTGTATTATTGTGTGTGGTGTCATTTCTCTCTTTGTCTCTATTTCATGCAGGTTTTACTAGATTTTGTGCGCCAAATAAACGATGATGATGGGTAAGCTGTTAGTGTTCATGGCGTCGTACTATCTTTTGTTACCATATACATTGGCTATATGGTTCTGGATGTCAATATTTCCCAACTTGCTCTAGTGATTAATTGGAATTCCTATGTTCAATCTTTAACTTGTAGACCCATGGAAGAGCAGAGACAACGTTATGGACCACCTTTGTACAGCCTGACGGCGATGGTGCTTGTGATTCGGCTGCTTCTTTCACTCTCATGGAGGAGGTTTGAGGCTAGTAATATGTGAGCAAAATTTATGGGAAATACAACTCCATGGTACTTTACTATGAACTTTTGGGTCTTACTGTACTTTCTGCTTTTATTTGGGCAGAAATGGGCATAATGTTACTGTATTGGAACAAGCAGTTGATGTGTACAAGCACGAGTTTGAAAGATTCATAGCCTTCATTAGGTACTATTCCATGGCCTTCATTCATTATTTCTTGATGATACAAGAGGGGACAGAAGATTACCTTTATTTTCTTTTATTTCGGAATTGGGAATGGGAGGTTAGTTGCTTGTTCAATCTAGAAGTGCTATCAGTTCGGAAACTATTAAGGACTACTGGGAGCAGAAGTAGCAATTATCCAGTAAACAGTTAATCTCATCATTATGGGAAGAGAACACAATATATTGAGTACAGGCATACAATTGCTTTTCCCTATCATTCCTAGCCATGGTTTAAGGAAAACTATTGTCAAAAGTTAACTTGGCACTTGAATATGATTATTTTCTAATTTAAAACTTGTTGCTGATGTTAACTTATAGTTCTTACTAATAGTTTGATGTAACAAAAGAAACCAAAGAGAAGAAAGTGGGGATATAAGGTTAGGCAACTGAGCATATGCTTCAAGTTATTTTTCTCTGTTTCATATTGACTATCATTTGAAACAAAATCAGTCGTTTTCGTTCAGAAGCAACTTTTAATTTATTTTTGAATGTTATACCAAAGGATTATTATTTTGTCGTTCTGTTTAGCATAAGATAATTTCCAACGCAGTTCACAAAAAGGCCTGCTTCCTAACTCTGCCATTGGACACCATCACTATCATGAATGACATTTTGGGATCTCTAACTCCCTATCCTATTGGCTTTTTCTGTATGCATGGAATCAAATATCAATCTGTAAATAGGGGAAATGGAGAGAATGCAGAAAACTTGCTTTCATGATGAGTAAAATATGCAAAACCTAATGCAACTGAAATTCTTTCTGGTGTACATTACCTCTAACTTTGCAGAAGCTGCAATTATAGAAATAATTTCTAGATTCCCAAGTTTTAGAAAAAAACTTTTTTACATCCCTTGCATGGCACGTTGAGATCAATTGTCCTAAGTTGTAATGTTTGATATTTAACTTTGGTGCAGACAAGGGAATCTAGAATCAAAAGTTAACAAATAATTCACTTGAATATCGATTCCTGCTTAACTGCATCAGAACTTGACTTAGTTTAATCATTTATTATTATTATTATCTTCTGAAATCTATCAGTGGCTTGGCATTTGTGGTACCTTGTGTGTGTTAATGTAGCATATCAATGTCTTTGAACAATAGTGCTTGCAATTCAGTCTGTCTTTGAATATATTCTATCCATTTTAATGCATTTTTCCTTTATTTGGTCAGTGAGGTCTTTGCGAATTCTCCCTTCTTTATTTCAGCAGAGGTTGCTGGTGCACTGGAAGCTAGGTAAATTCTCAAGTTTGTTCTTCCAAGTCATCATTGCCATTTTCATTGGAATGCTTTATCCTTTTAATTTAATTTATTTTTTCATAACAGGAATAATGATGACTTCAAGGAGATGACCATTCCAGCTGGGAAAACCCATGAGGTATGCCTTCGATATTATTGTAATCATTAACAACTCCGTGACATTAGGAGTTTCCTTGTGCATGAACGTGTGTCTCTTGTTTTTGTTTTCATTGAAGTAAGTTTGATTTAGTCAATTTCCCCGCTTCACCATCTTCAACTTTCATACCTATTTATGTTCTTGTAACAACAATTGTAGGGAGATAAACATACATACAGTGGATAGTACATGCAGAAAGCAGATCTGGATGTTTTTGTGAATGGATGCATAATTTGTGATGTCAGAAATAAGACTGAATAATAGTTGTTGAGGGCCAGGGATGATTTATGGCAGTCGTACCCTTCTCTGTGGCTTTGAAACTCTTTAAAATTCATGAAGATACTTTTCCGGAAGTCCATCAATAAAATAGACATAGTTGGTGAAGGTGAAAGTTAGCTGATATTTTGCAGTGGTTTCTGATCAACTTGAATTCTTTCTTCCCAATGTTGAAAATTTAATAAAATTATATTCTCATTAGTGCTCGCTCTAAACCTTCAGAATGGCAATGCAAACTGCTGAAGTTTTTTTAATTGTTTATGAAAAATAAAGATCTCAAACTTACCTTCTAGATTCTCTTGCTCTTAGTTTACAAATACAAATATCTAAGACTGCAGCAAGACATTCTTAAATTAGAGATTGTTCTTTCAATTCAGGTAGGAATCAACTTTAGTAGATAGATGGCTGGCTTTGATTTTTAGAGCATTTTTCGCCCTCTATATTTAAATCTCTTCTCTATTACTAAGCTTTAACTTCTCGTATCCCGTGACACCAATATTTGCTTACTTTTCTAGGTTTCATTGCCGGTGGAGTCAATAAATTCTTATCTTGCTTGGGATTTCTGTTTGATACAAGGCAAGATGAACCTGGTAGATTTCTGAAACCCTGTTTTATGGCTTACTTCTTGAATATGAACTTTCTTTTCTTCCTAACTACACTGCAGGCCTGCCTTATCCTATGTCAATAGGTTATTAACTTTCATTACTAAATCTTGCACTTTAGTTGTAAGCTTATTTGTTGTGCTTGGTATAAACAATATGGAAGTTGTTTTGTTAGTATTATTTAAATCGAATACCCTAACGAAGGAGTTCACCTTTGACAGCATCATACTTTCTGTTTGTATTAACAGTACTGGCTGACCTTTTAGCACATCTAGAGTTCACATTCTTAATGTATGCTTATTTTACCATGAAATGGGAATTCTGTGTCTTCCTTCCCCTTCATTTAAACTGTGGTCACATTGTGTCCTTGCCTTTGGAATAGGCAATGTGATCAGTATGATCATCAAAAAATACACCATTCTACTCTCAGTTGTTGAGACTAGCATTGATATGGTGAACCTATTGCCTACCAGATTTGACTTCTATATTAGAATATCCTAGCTGTAAAAGTTTGTGTAACCATTCTTCCTTTATACCATCTCACTAAATTTCACATTGACTCGTGTCAGGATATTGGATTTAGTGTGGAACATACTAGTCCTTCTGGACAGAAGACGGTAAGTTATATACTAATTGTATACTATAATAGCATCACTTCGTTTCTACATAAACCTATCCTTGCTCCATAGTGGAATCTTGATGCAAGGATTGACTTGTTTGCCTTTTCTTTGGTGTTCTCTTTTGCTGATTTTCCACTTGCATGTACAATGTGCGTGGTTGGTGGTTCCCCAGCTGATATTACCTTACCGGCGTTGTGAGTCTGACCAAGTGAGTTATTGCTTTTAAATATCCGCTTTACAATGCGTTTGATTAGAGTAAGAAGCTGTCACTGATTTAGCCCTATAATCTTCCAGGGTAACTTTTGCACATGCATGACTGGAAACTACAAACTGATTTGGGACAACTCCTATTCGACATTTTTTAAGAAGGTAGGATTGTGTAACAGAGGAAATATTGTGGTCGACGTATTTGAGACTAACAGGATACCATAACCCAAAGTCATCTGACGAGATTCCAAGTCCACTCATTATATAGAATCAGAGAGTTTATTAATAACGATATCTGTGTGAGCTTCTTGCGTGGCAATTTCCTAACTTCGAACGAATTTCCTCAATAGGTCCTACGCTTCAAGGTGGACTGTATACCTCCAGTTGTAGAGCCAGCGCAATCCACAAATGAAGTGGAAAAGGATGACGAACATGTGTATTAGTGATTCGATCCAACAAATTTGTGTTGTCGAACAAGCTGCCGCTAGTGTGCAATATCAAACTTTTAGCTGTCATTTACAAGACGAGGATGAATGTCTGTAGCTAACCCCTCAGCTGGATTCAGTATTTCTGTTTTGTTAATCTCAATTTGCTTCTCATTGTTCATTGAAATGGCGAGTATAGTTGTGAACATAGCAATCACATTGACTTGTGCAGTAAATAAAACACTCTTCCAGATCGACTTGTGCTTTTGAGATATGAATGTGTCATACTGTTTTCTTCCTCTTGTTTAATCTAGACAAGGGGATTCAAGACAATATTGTGTATACATTATCATAGTATATCATCAAACATATTGTTCTTTAAATTCTTTTGTTCGGTTGAACAAATAATGTGAAGGTAATCATAACATAGACGGGAGAAAGAAATTGTAATTTTAGATAAGCATTATCTTTAATGGCATAATAAATTGGAAAAGTAAAATACTTCAACATTACATTCTTGCACCCTACACACGTTAGATATTTTAGTAGTATTACTTAAAATTACATGCTTTGCATATCATCAAAAAATGAAGTTGGACGCAACACAATTGCACCCTACATAACACCTCATAAAGAGAAAAGTGTCAGTCGGTAAACAAATACAATGGAATACACGTTACAAAAATTTGTATTGCCAAATTTAGCACCCTAGCGATAAAATTTGGGTAGTGAAGAAATGAACCATTAGCCACAGCCAATTGATTCAACAAAGATAG
>JANZLK020000380.1:260999-271585 GCA_026937615.2 Erythroxylum glaucum
AGGGAATTAAAAACTTTGCCATTTTGTACATTAGATAGGATGCAAGATATACCTCAACAGGAAAAGTTCCTACATCAACAACAACAGCTCCAGGCTTTAACCAGTTACCACGGACCAGGTTTGGCACTCCAGAAGCTGCGACCACAATATCAGCCTCACTAGTGACCTGTTCGGGGTTTGGTGTGAACGCGTGCACAATGCTGACGGTTGCGTGGTGCCTCTATCCAAAAGTTCAATTGAAACCACTAATCAGAACTACGGTAAAATTATTGAACAAAAATCGAATGTTTAGAAGCAAAAATACTGCTACCTGCAGTAGCAATGATGTGGGCAGTCCAACGATGTTGCTTCTCCCAATAACCACTGCATTTTTCCCAATAATTTCCACACCCGACCTTAGTAACAACTCGATGCAACCCTTGGGAGTGCATGGGATGAACAATGGTTCCCGACCCCTCATGGCAAGATTACCCATATTTAGAGGATGGAAACCATCCACATCCTTTTCTAAATTCACGGCATTTAGAATCTTCTCCTCATCTAAATGCTGTGCCGTAAGAACTTTCAAGTTATCCACAACAACAAATTACTAAAAAGATGTTGCATGAAATCCATTTCCATACATAACAACTAAGAATATTGTTAGCAAGTTTGTTAACCTCTAAAAAAGAACAGTCTACCAAATAGTTTCACTGGCCAATCTACAAATTCAAGATGCTGAGTAGGTCACTTGTAGAATTTGGATTAGGTGGTGGCCGGAAACACTTGTATTTATCTTTAAGGTTTCTATCAATGCGATCGAACCCAATAAAGCTTAAGATAACCGCGAAGAAAATGATAAAAAGGAGAGTTACTTGTGGTAGAGGAAGCTGCACAAGAATTCCATGAATAGAGGGATCTTGATTAAAAGTTGACAAGGCATCAAGAACTGCAGCTTCAGTGCAATCACAGGGTAGTTGAGTAATAAGAGATTTAATACCAGCTTCTTCACAAGCTTTCATTTTGTTGCGGACATAAGTTTGAGAGTCCCTCCTCTGGCCAACAAGAACAACAGCCAAGCCAGGGATTTTTCCAATGCATTCCTTCATTCTCCTAACTTGGGAAGCAATTGAGGATTTGATTTCCTGTGCAATGAATTTCCCATCAATTACAACAGCGCCCTGCTGCTCATTTGCTGTTGGGCACGTGAAAATGTGTAAATACAAAAAAATCGATCAACATCAAGTGTGTGAAGGCGACAAATAAAGGGAGTAGGAAGATAACTTACAAGAAGATTTAGGAGGAGATTGAAGTTGATGGGAGGCGATAGGGAACCAAATTTCAGGGAGATCAAGGGAGGCGAGAGAAGGAGGAGACTTGAGGATTTGGGCGACGGTCGTGGTTTTCCTTAGTCCTTGAAAAGCTGAGGAACAAGCGTTCTTGGTGTTCTTCCAGGCCACTGCCACATTTCTCATCATCATCGGAAGTAGGAACAAAAAGAAGAAGAAAAAGAAGAAAAGAAAAGAAAAGGAAAGACGTCCTTTTTTTGGGCTGAGAAGAGGGCCCATTTAAAGAAGAAATGGGCTCTCGGCCCTCGGCCCATTTAAAGAAATGGCATTATAAGGAAAGTGGAAGGGAAATAGGAATGAATTGACAGTGGTGATAATTTTAATGTTTAGTTGTTGTTGGATTGCAAAAGCAGGAATGTTTGGTGAGACAAGTTGCTGTCTTTTTTTGTATGAATACGGCTTATCGTTTTATGCATCAATATATTTTAACATGAAAGTGAAAAAATCTTTCATATTTCAAATCAGTCTGGAGAATGGCCACGCCTGTCTACCCCCTCCCATGCAATTGCCAACAATAAGGCAACAAAAAGAAAATAGGATCAATTATTTGGTCATTATTGGCTATTTATGCTCAAAAGGATATGGATGTTTGATTGAAAGAGCCAAGTACAAGAAGAAGTAGCAGAAATAGAAAGAACTCAGCTCACCCATTAGGTTAGGTCTTCTATGTCTATCGTAAATAAAATAAACCCACGAGTCTAGCTTGGTTTGGTGGGGCTTAAGCATATGAGAGCTGAAGCTCATTGATTTGTGAGCCTCTCACGTGTTGTGGTTAAGTTATTAATAGGTAATAGTGAGGGGAGGGGGAGAAGACTTTTGTCCCTCCGCATAGCCTTTTCATCTCAGAAAGAAACTGCACAGTTTTCGATGTACTGTAAAAATAAATGTCCTCGTTACATGTGTTCTGATCTTCTTTTTGCAAGTTCCGCTGCTGTGCCTGTGACCATCTCTTGTCCATTTCGTTTGTGTCCCGCCTTCCTGCAAAATATACCCCCACCCCACTCACTACTCACTCTAGTCTAGTACTACCCTTATACGATCTCAAAGTCAAACCCCACTGTAACTCTCAACTCTAACTGGTTCGTTTTTTTTTTTTTTTAAATTTAGAAATGATTTTTTAAAAATTAATATGCATGCATGCATGTATTCAATTCAGTTAATTGATAGTAATTGTCAAAGATCTTGTTTGTTGTTTCATCCCCTATTCTCAGTTGAGTTGATCTTCAGGAATTTGGAATTACAAGTGTAGTTGGTAATTAATTGGATCGATGCAGCTCTCGAGTACTGGTCTGATCTTGGTAGTTGAAGCTATAAAATGTTAAATTAAGAAACGTCAAACAGGCAACGACGAACTACAATCCCCATCCATCTCCAACATAACATGCCTACTGCTATTTTCCTTATGTATATGAAATGAATGCTCACTAATCCCACACAAAAAAGACATTAAGCTAACCAACACAGCCAGCTTCTCAGTCCTTTTTTACTTTCTCCATCCATGTTCTTTGGTTATAAAATAATTGAAGACAGCGTCTTCAATGCAGATTCATGGTTTGGTAGGTTACTGCTACATTCAGATATTAAATTGGCTGCAGTAGAGCGTCTTAATTTGTCATGGGATGGCGTGTTGGACGAGACGAGACAGACACGGACACTAGCTAGCTAGTTGAGGTTGAGCCGAAGATAAAGAATCCCAATGTTGTTGCTGTCCCAATTTTCTCGCCGTTTTCTGTTTTGGACATACACCACCACACTTACGCTCTTTTAATTTTTTTCACACACAATGAAACACCACCAGTTCCAGTTGCATCTTTCATATATTCATTCATCATCACCTTCATTTCATGGCTGCCTCTAATGTTGATGTAAGTGGCAGGGACAACGGCCCCAAGTCATTGACAACTGATTCCCTCGGCGGCGGCAGAAGTACCTATAATGGCACCAACCTCCCCGCCGGTACCGGTGATCCCAGTAAAGGTATAGCAGAAATTGGAAAGATGGTGAGAAAGAGAATGGCTTCAGATATGATGGAAACGCGCAATAACAGCCAAGGTCCAAGGAGTTACCGTAAGATGAACAACAGCTACATGAGCATGAGCATGGATGCGCTTTCAGACAACAATAACGTTAGTGGTTGCCCTTCTTTCACTGCAACAACTACTACATATAGTAACAGTGGGGTGCACCGTAACCCAAGCCCAAATCAAAGCCTAAGCCCCCTACTCCTCAACTACTCCACTATGACGTCTACGGTACCCTCTTCTTCTACAAACTTGACCTCCATGACGTCAGTCGGGGCTGTGTCGACTGTGTCTCTTTCTGGATGTTTGTCCTCCTCATCTACCACAACCAACTTTACTTCTCATGACTGTGTCCTCTCCTCCTTGTCAATCCCATCTCAATCCCATCCCCAGCCGCCAGCCGTGTGTGGCTTTTCCGGTCTTCCTTTATTTCCTCCCGAGAGAGAAAGATATAATAATATTCTTACCGTTTCAGTTCCTCCTCCTCCTCCTCCTCCTCCTCCTCCTGTTGTCCCTACTACTTCCCTCATGGAAGATAGCTCCGCAACGGCCTGGATCGATGGCATCATAAAAGACCTCCTCCACGGCTCCACCATTGTCTCCATCCCTCAACTCATTCAGAACGTGAGGGAGATTATTTATCCTTGCAATCCCAGCCTCGCCTCCCTCCTTGAGTATAGGCTCCAAGCTCTCACAGAACCACTTCCCTCTTCTTATAATAATCCTCCGCTTTTGGATAGGAGGAGGAAAGAAGCAGTGGTGTCCGTCCCTCAGAGGCTTTATAATCTACCCCAAACTACTTCTACTACTACTACAACTACTACTTCTTCCCTTGGTCTTCATCTTGACAACAACAATGCCCCTACACCCGCTTCCTACTTGTCATTGCCTGCTGCTGTTGCCAATAATTCCCCCATCGTTCATCAGTATAACTGCTCGTCAACTCCTCCACCGATTTCCCAAGTAGGTAACGATCAAAACCAACAACACCAACACCACGCCTATGTTCATCTTCACGATCATCATAATCATCAACACCAAGCACGAAGCCCGTCTTCTACTTCTGTTACACCATTTATTCCAACATCCAATGACCAAGAAAAATCTTCATCTGCTGAAACAGAACAAGTAGTAGGTACTACAGGGGCAACGCCAACATCAGGCGGAGCTAGTACTGGTACTAGTGCTAGGGAAAAGAAGGAAGAACTGCGGCAACAGAAGAGAGACGAGGACGGCTTACACCTCCTCACTTTACTTCTTCAATGCGCTGAGGCAGTCTCCGCTGACAATTACGATGAAGCAAGCAAGTTGCTGCTTGAGATATCGGAGCTCTCCACGCCCTTTGGAACGTCGGCGCAGCGAGTGGCGGCGTACTTCTCGGAGGCAATGTCAGCGAGGTTGGTGAACTCATGCCTGGGAATATATGCTTCGCTGCCATCATTTCCCCAAACCCACGCTCAAAAGATGGCCTCGGCTTTCCAGGTGTTCAACGGAATCAGTCCCTTTGTCAAGTTCTCTCATTTTACTGCAAATCAGGCCATACAAGAAGCTTTCGAAAGGGAAGATAGGGTGCACATCATAGATCTGGACATTATGCAAGGCTTGCAGTGGCCTGGTCTTTTTCACATTTTAGCTTCTAGGCCAGGTGGACCTCCATTCGTGCGTCTGACGGGGCTGGGCACCTCCATGGACACTCTGGAGGCCACGGGCAAGCGTTTGTCTGATTTCGCTCAGAAGCTGGGCCTTCCCTTCGAATTCTTTCCGGTGGCCGACAAAGTTGGGAACTTGGACCCTGAGAGGCTTAATGTCAGCAAGCGAGAGGCCATTGCCGTTCACTGGTTGCAACACTCTCTATACGATGTAACTGGTTCCGATACGAATACGCTTTGGCTATTGCAAAGGTGAATATATACGTATATAATAATAATAATCACAATCATCATCATATCATATGTATTGATTGTTGGAGAAATGAAACACAGGAATGGAATGGATCCCAAGATAAAAGTTTTTTAACTTCTTTTCTTTTCTTTATGCCCCTTAGGGTCTTCCTAGCATCATTAACTTTTCTTTTGTTGATGGGTGAAAATTAGTTTCCAACTTTTTATTTTTTGGTGTGGATGTGAAGTACTATTGTTTTATATATAGGTAGATGAATTAATTTGATGGACTTGGCTGCAGGTTGGGACCTAAAGTGGTGACGGTGGTAGAACAGGACCTGACTCATACAGGGTCGTTCCTGGGAAGGTTTGTGGAGGCAATACACTACTATTCAGCACTGTTTGACTCGCTGGGAGCAAGCTACGGGGAGGAAAGCGAGGAAAGGCACGTAGTGGAACAGCAGCTTCTTTCTAGAGAGATACGTAATGTATTGGCAGTGGGAGGGCCTTCGAGGAGCGGGCAAGTGAGATTCCAGAATTGGAGAGAGAAGCTCCAGCAGTCGGGTTTCAAGGGCATTTCTCTGGCTGGGAATGCGGCCACGCAGGCCACTTTGCTGCTTGGTATGTTCCCTTCCGATGGTTACACCTTGGTCGAGGACAATGGCACCCTGAAGCTCGGTTGGAAGGACCTTTGCTTGCTTACCGCTTCTGCCTGGAGCCCTTTTCCAATTCCAGCTGTTGTTGACGCTGCTCGCTTTCCTAGCTAAAACGCCATTTCCCCGCATTTTATCTTGTTTTTACTCACCGTATTTGGATACTATGAAATTTTGTTTTTAATCGCAATCCCAACTGCATTAATTTTTTTTACAAGTCTTCCACAGTTCCACTGCATCGTCCATTTAATTGCCTGCCTCTCTATCTACACCAATCACGTCTTCACTTTCATTTTAAATTTCACCAGAGACCGGCGTAGCCGGGCCCTAATTGTTCTTTCCAAGGGATTGCAGGCGAATTTATTTACCTGTATATGTTGGACTAACGACGAGAGTACGTATCGTATAATTCCATTTTCAGAGTTCAACAAAGGTTCAAAGCGATAATGAGAGTTTGGAAATAAAAAAATGAAATGGAAAGGCTAGGCTCTCCGTTAACAAGTTATAAATTTGAGAATTCTCAAAAAAAAAAGAAGAAAGAGTTATAAATTTGAGAATGACAGTTTTCCAAGTGAACAATTTATCACTAGAGAATACTACGCATTTGACAGCTAATTTTCATCACGAGTACATAAAGTTATAAATGAAGTTACCAATCAAATAGACAACCAGAACAACTTGCCCTAAAGGGGACAACGGCAATTGTTTTCTCAACCATGATTTACATCACAAACAGCTAACTCTTCTTCAATTGAAGGTACAGTTGCAGCATAACCGCGTACTGATTATTGTTCTCCATCGATACACACTACCTACCAACAATGTGGCTCTTCCCAATCAACCCCTGCATTGCAAAATAAATCACCAGATCCTATCCAAAATCTTTCAAGCAGGGGACTGCCAACCTCAAAAGTCTGTTTCTTCTGCAGCGCTAGACAATTGGTGAAATATTCTATTCCATCTATTTACCAAAATTAGAGGCCAACAACTTGTTGCAATGCCACTCGAGAATTGAGCTCAGTGAAAAATTTTGAGCAACAAATTCTTGATCTTTAATCTCTCTGTAATTCGATAGCTGCAAATCTGGACCAGCAACTCATCATGGATTTACCTTACACTCACCCAAAAATTGATCTTCTCGGTTTAGAAACCTCTTCCAATAGTTTTTATACTCTGGAATTCCCAGCTCAAACCAAGGTTTCATGTTTCCATTGTAGTGCAAAACTGCAGCACTCTTAATGTCCTTCTCATCAAGCCCATAGTCATGACCCAGTCCTGACAAAGTCCACGTACTATCAAGAGTATAAATAAGATCATGAAAAGTAATCAAGCTTGCAGTCAATAAAGCAGCTGCAGTTGATCCTGCTTCCTTCCTGACCTGATTTCAGTGCCATAAAAGACGGAATGCAAATAAGCAAACGGAGAAAATTGCAACAACAGAAAGGCTCAACAGCATAGCAAACAGGAAAAGGATAGGGCCTAATGGAGGATTGAAATCTTTTGACCAATACATGTTGGTGAATGTAGTACATCTACAAAGGGGGTTCAATAGCAAGTCTGTTTTTATCAGCAAATTTATCAAGCATGATTAAAGCTGTTGAGCAAAGAAGTATTCCCAAGCAGCTTAGCACATCAGAGATTCTAGTAATGTTCCACTCACCTCTTCTTCCAATTTCCAGTAAGTTTCTGTAAGCTTTATTTCTCTCCATCTTGCCAGATCAATTACATTCAATCCGGACATCCAGGCACAAGAATCGTTTTCGAACCTGTCTTTGACCAGATAACTGCTCAGTTGGCTCAATGGCACAGAGCATAATTGCACAGCACCATTAACTTTCTTTCCCATGTTGAGGTTCCATAGCTCAGACAAGTCTTTCTGGACAACAATATCATCGTCCAGAACAATGATTCGATTCAAACCAGGGAATATGTCAGGAAGGAGATAGTGAACATGAGAAAAAACAGAAATATATCGAGTTTTAGAATGAGGCATATCAAAACCATAGAAAGAGACACGAAATTCCACAGGCAAGAACATGCTTGAGAGAGCTCCCTTATCATGAATTTTAAGGTTAAGACCCTCAATGTTTAGCACTTGAACTGCTGCTTCCTGATAAGTATTTTTTAAGAACCATAATTTCATCCCGTAGTAATTTTGTCCATCTGTAAGAACATGAAAAACCAGGTTCCTACTATCCTGAAACAAGCAAGAGAAGTAAATCATGTCATTATCAAAGCCAACAAATTCAAACTATAAAATGAAAAAAAGTAATGTAAAAACATACTCTTGCATGAGTAACAGTTGAGTTGATTACAACTGAAGATGCGAGTACGTTACTGGAGAATAGAACATAATGTTGCAAATTGGAATCTGCAAATTTCTCAGGCACGCCAAGCTCTGCATCATGCAAAGGAGATTTGAAATACTCCAGAGTTAGCCTCATAGACAAGCAGTGTAGACTTTTTGGCATGGTCTGGACTGAAAGTTGATAGAGGAAGGAACTCTGCTTCATATGGAAGTTGGCTTCATCCTCCGTCATATCAAATATTTGTCTCAGTTTCTTGTCAACGTTGTTACATTCAACAGGGAATGACTTGGCTCTGGTTATTGCAGCTTCCATCTTCTGTAGTTTCTTTTCAATTCTGATCAAACAAATAAACAAAGATCAATGTGCTATAGCAAGATATATAAGCCCCCATTATGCAGACAGGAACTGTAGAAAAAGAAAAGGACAACTTTGATCAACAAAGAGGAGAAAACTTGAGAAAGAAGAGGTCACCATAACAATACAAGAAAACCTGAAAAGCAATTGGTTATCTATCTACCAGACATAATTTTGAAACAATTTCGCAACAGCACAAAATTGTGATTTCTTATTCCAAGTTCTAAAACATAGTTAAAAGGAAATAAGAACAATTAAGCATCTATCTAGTAGACATACTCCAAAAAACTAAATTGCAAGTCTAGCTAATTGTAATATTTCAATTTTAGTTTCTAATATTAGAAAGTTTCTCTTATCCTTAGAAGGACTCCAACATATTAAAGTAAGGCAACTCTTTTGTTAAAATTATTTATATTCATAAAAAGCAAAGCTCTTTCTTCTAATAATTCATCTGGTAAGGGCCCTACTGTATGATCTCGTCACTGGACGATTATGAGAGAAATCCACCTTCCTTCTCTTATTGGTGTTCTTTCATTTGGAGGAAGAATGAAGGTTAGCTAGCTCTTGACAGAGCTAGCTGAATAAATTACAGCTAAAGTAACTAATGTTTTTTTTAATGATTTCGGTCCCTTTATTCATTGATAATTCTACTGTTATATAGGCAGAAAAAGAAAATAACAATCCATCTAACTAGGACCCCTATTATAGTAGAACTCTATTAAAAAACAAAAACTAGAAAGGAGCTTTCAAAAGCTAACTATCTTTATCCAAATACTGTCCTAATCTAATCTTCTATTATTTCTCCTGTCTAACTAAATTCTCCATCTTATACTCCTATTATAGTAGAACTCTATTAAGACACAAAAACCAAAAAGGATCTTTCAAAAGCTAACTATCCTTATCCAAATACTGTCCTAATCTAATCTTCTATATTTCTCCTGTCTAACTAAATTCTCCATCTTATACTCCTATTATAGTAGAACTCTATTAAGAAACAAAAACCAGAAAGGATCTTTCAAAAGCTAACTATCCTTATCCAAATACTGTCCTAATCTAATCTTCTATTATTTCTCTTGTCTAACTAAATTCTCCATCTTATCAGTCTTTAACAAACTTCTTCCCTCTCCTTTGATAAGTTCTACCCACAAAGCATCCTTATCATTACTCCCCTCCTCGACATTGAGCTTGCCCTCAAGCTCGAATTCGGGATAAGCTTGTGTAAAACCCTCTAACTCCTCCCAAGTAGCATCTTGAGTTGCGTCTTATAGTTCTAAGCCATCCTGTGAGTTTATTGAACATACAGCTCAAAGTATTGAACACCAACTCCAGACTTCCAAGTAGGTTGCTAGTGACCATCAAGACGGTAACTTCTTCCTCGGAAAGCTACTCCGTCGCCTGAACCAGGCTGTTGCTGCTGCTCCTCTGTAGTGTTGGTAGTTCTGTTGCCACTCAGCCGATAGCTTCTTCCTTGGAAAGCTACTCCGGCGGACGGATCACGCCGCACCGGAGAGTTCATTTGCTTTCCCTCACCCCAGAATGATACCAGTTTGTGCCTGAGAATTTCACATCAAGGACTATGCACAAGCATGTTCATCCAAATTTCCCAAAAAAAAAAAAATCATATCGCTCGGCTTCAAAACAGAAAATGGAAGGATACACCCAGACAGGAGTCTTTAACATGAACTTTCCACCAGAAAGTGGATGGAGAACAGTGAGGAAGTAATATAGATGACCAGCAATCATTCCCAGAATATCAGGCTTTAATGGATTCCCAATTATCAGATCAAGAGCTAGCATTGCCCAAGGAAGATAGAATCCCTGCTTCAAACTAGTTAACATGAAACTAAAGTAAAAAGAAGAGGTAAGTATCAAAACTATCTACTTGCCTTCAATGAGACGAGACCATATATGCTGATTCGTGCATTTGGAAACTCTCGTCCCCAAATATAGACTATCATGAACACTGATGCGTTTTGACACCCATGATGGGTCAACACATCATCATCTGGCTTGAGTAACTACCATCGGTAGTTATTAATAG
>JANZLK020000380.1:300574-313199 GCA_026937615.2 Erythroxylum glaucum
CCCCGGTACATTGGTCCGTATGAGATCCTTGAGAGGATAGGACCATTGGCATACAAACTGGTGCCAGTTTGTATGGTAGTATTACATTCTATTATATTAGGTTTATAACTAAACGTAGCCTTACCAATTACCAGACACGGTTTTGACAGGTAACCGGACACCCAAGTTACTTTTTATACCACATGACCATCCTCTCTTTATAAGCGTGAGTTTGGCACTCCATACATCGTCTATAAGTAGGAGGAAGGCACAGTGTGAGCTGGGAGACTAGGAGAGGGAAGGTACAGAACATACATGTAAAGGAAAGAATCGGAGAGAGGGATAGAGGATATATGCTTGTTTTGAATGTTCTCACAATTGAATAGTTGTTTTCTGGATCTTCTCTCTCTTCTACTGCCAGTTGCAGGGAGTTGGCAAAAAATGGATTTGGGTGGCTTTTGGTTGTTGCTTATAGGCATAGTTGGCGCTCTGGGTGTTCTCAAATGGATCCTGAAGAGGGCTAATTGTTGGTTATATGAAACTCCACTGGGCGAAATGCAGTATTCACTACCTCCAGGCGACTTAGGCTTGCCTATCATTGGCAACATGTGGTCCTTCCTCAGGGCTTTCAAGTCCTCCGACCCCGATTCTTTCATGCGCTCCTTCGTCACCAGGTCATCGTCACATATCTCTCTTTTTTGTTTCTGATACTAAAGGGAGCTAGCTATATGCATTTTGCATTTGCTTCGTCTGTGTTTTTTAGTTATAAGATGGATGGATGATCAACTACAAACTGTTAGTATTCTTCCCTCACCTTCTTCTTTTGCACTTCGATATTTCAGATTGAACAGCAACAATCCATTAGCATTTACTCATTTGTGTATGTTCATATCATATGAATATATATTTAACAGCAGAGACACTTACTTTATATGTATCATCATATCATATGATTTCATATGTGATAATGGAGCAGAAGCACATTAAAAAGTAGTGGTAAAGTGGGAGGTGTCCATCTCCACTATGTTATGTATTAAGAATCCACCAGGCACCTATTCCCACAAACAGACTCCACTCTCTGTCATCATTCGTCGTCTATATGCCTCTGTTGTTACAGAACCAAAACTTGATTCCAATTCCAGACCAGAGAAAAGAGAGAGGAAACTGAGAAGGAGAGGTGGCCCTCTTTTTTTTTTTTCGCCATTTTCCCGACTTCATTCATTTCACCATTTAGGTTTTCTTGGGAGCAATAATGACTTGTTTTTTAACATCTGTGTTGGGATTTAGAGAATCTGATAAATAGATTCTTATTTGATATGCATAATTTTATGGAAATCAGCAGTACTCACTGTATGTTTTCTGCTTCCCAATTCCATAAAAGGACAACTAAATTGCAAGGTGACAAAGAGAAGTGTTGGAATATCTATGAGCAGAAAGATGAGTGTTCTTTTGCCTCCCACTTTTGTCTCTGGGACTTGAACCTCCTCAGTCTGATTCCTTTTGTCGCCTCCAATTTAGTAATTCATTCACAGCCTTCTTTTCTGTCTCTCACTATGCTCATAGACAGACTCCACATGACATGCATATGCCTAGAGTTTTTGTCTACTTGCTTACTGAATGCACTTGGGAGCTATAATTAGCTATTGGTTATGAAAGCCAAAAGGAGAGAAGACAAAGTAAAAAATGAAAATGTCTAGGAGGCAGGTAGGCTTGCAGCATTATTTGTCTTTACCTCGTCATACTAGCTCTACCTTCGGCCCACATAACTTTTCTTCTGGTCTTTAGCGTTTGCCTAGGATTGCTTTGGATTAACTTTATTTGTTCTTTTTTGCCCTTTCTGGCCATTTAGAACGTTAGATTAAACTTGAAGTACTATTTGTCTGTTACTTGGTATATGCATATATTAGCTGCCAAGTAAATAGTTTTAATTAAGGAGCTTGTCATTTGCTGAAAAACTGGGGGAAAAAAAAGCGTCCAACTTAGTGCATGTGTACGTAACCACGTTTTCTTATTATTAACGTGCTATGGGAGCTTCAAGTATAGAATAGAACTGATTGGAGAACTTTCTTTAAGGTCAACGAAATAATTGTGTTTTCTGGAGTCATCATACTTTTAAGTTGGGAATTGTTTTTAGCCACGTACGAATCTAAATGCAGATTTGGACGCACTGGGATGTACAAGGGGTTTATGTTTGGGAAGCCAAGTGTGTTTGTAACTTCGCCTGAAACGTGCAGAAGAGTTTTGAATGATGATGAAGCTTTTAAGCCTGGTTGGCCAACCTCCACAATGGAGCTTATCGGAAAGAAATCATTCATTGGCATTTCGTATGAAGAACATAAGCGTCTTCGCCGCCTCACCGCTACTCCTGTCAATGGTCACGAAGCCTTGTCATTATACATCAAATATATTGAAGAAATGGCGATCTCTGCCTTGGAACAATGGTCCATTATGGGACAGTTTGAGTTCTTGACCCATCTTAGAAAACTTACTTTCAAGATTATTATGTACATTTTCCTTAGCTCTGAGAGTGAGTCAGTCATGGAGGCTTTAGAGAGGGAATATACCACACTCAATCATGGAGTCCGAGCCATGGCAATCAATATTCCAGGATTTGCTTATCACAAAGCACTCAGGGTAAATACTTCTTTTACACCTATATCTACACTGAATTTCTATCAACGATCATATGTAGAACAGAAACGGCTCAATTCATAGGTAAAAATCAAATTGATAGAACTCTTTTTGCATACATGTGAGAAAGAAAGCAACTTAATTAGCTAGTGTCTTTTTTTTTAATTTGGTGTCAAAATGGAATTCTCAGGCTCGCAAAAGACTTGTGTCCATATTGCAATCTGTAGTAAGTGAGCGAAGAGTTCAGAGGAAGGATATTGCTATTCCAAAACAGAAGAAAGACATGCTGGACGCTCTAATGGATGTTGAAGATGAAAATGGTAGAAAACTGGGTGATGAGGAAATCATTGATGTTCTGTTGATGTACTTAAATGCAGGCCATGAATCTTCTGGTCATATCACCATGTGGGCTGCAGTTTTGCTTCAGGAACATCCTGAATTTCTCCAAAAAGCTAAGGTATTAGAATATCTTAAAGGGCATGTATCTACTTTGTTTAATCTTCCAAAGTCATCGTTCTCTTTTATTTGTTTGGCCAAATACGATATGAGTTGAATTTAGGTGAATTAACAAAATATTTTCATCTGATTGCAACGAAAAGTTTCTGCTCTCGTCTTCTTGTTACTCACAGGTTTTTCAACTTTATTTCAAATGAACTCCATGTCAGTGGTTTTTGGAACTCAGTTTTTTCTGAGTTGTTTCTGATATGGATGACAAGTTTTCGGAATTTTTATTGCTTCATTCTATTCTAGGAAGAGCAGGAGCTTGTTGTAAAGAAGAGGCCAGCGACTCAGAAGGGATTGACGCTAAAGGAAATTCGACACATGGAATATCTTTCCAAGGTTTACCACTCTTCCGTTTCCTTTCACCAAACCTGTCAATTTTGTATTGCTTCTGTTGACTGGGGCACAGATAAATGTTAACTTAATTTAATTCAAACTTTTGTAGGTCATTGACGAAACACTTCGTTTGATAACATTCTCCCTTGTAGTTTTCCGAGAGGCAAAAGCAAATATCAACATTGGCGGTCAGTATATAGTTACCTATGTTGCTTGCTTAGGTTCCTATGGCCGTCCAATATGTGGCTATTTATCATAGTTTATGTGGCTTCTAGTTTTCACAATAAGAACAATGCGCTAACCCTGCCACCACCTGTTTAATTTGTTCTCCAGGATATTTGATCCCCAAGGGTTGGAAAGTTTTGGTTTGGTTCAGGAGTGTTCACTTGGATCCTGAGACATATCTAAATCCGACAGAGTTCAATCCTTCTAGATGGGATGTAAGTGGACTTGATCGTGGAACATATTAAATTAAATCCTTCAGATTAGTTATGTGTACATGTAGAGCTAGGCTGTTGGTGGGATAGTTATGTGTTTCAAATACTGAGCTTTGAAATTGGAAACAGAACTTCACGCCCAGAGCAGGATCTTTTCTTCCTTTTGGAGCTGGGAGTAGATTGTGCCCTGGAAATGATCTTGCCAAGCTTGAGATCTCCATTTTCCTGCATTATTTCCTCCTTAACTATCGGTGCGTGTATTTGCTTCTGTCAATTGTTGCTTTGGCATATTGTATGTGTTAATAGGTAGGTGTATGTTTGGAGAACTTACGAATGTTTTATTGTTGTTGGATGTTAAAATAGGCTGGAAAGGCTAAATCCTAGATGTCCGTTGAGGTACTTACCTCATTCAAGACCAACAGACAACTGCTTGGCAAGGATGTGGAAAATAGTATAAGAAGGAAAAGCAGTAGGGAGAAATGAAATCTCGGGATGTTCTCTAAGATCAAATTGTAGAGAAGAAAAAGAAAGAAAGAAAGAAAGAGAAACATTTTCTTCTTCCTTATCAGAAATAAGATGATGAGTGTATAATTGCTTTTAGAGAAATCTGTCATGCTATTTTAGATGGTAACGTCTTCGTTTCCTCTTCCAATAGACACATGGAGAGAGCGCTTGAGCACAAGTTATGGCGAAGAATGAGCAAAATGAAAATGCAGAGTAATAAATATAAATGACCAAATGAAAAAGGAAAAACCTTTTTATAAATAATAAGATTTTGTGGGGACAGGGACAGGGAGGGGCTGGACCTACTGGCATGTAGGATGGATTTGGGGCTTTAATTAAAGAAGGCTGCGACAATGCACAAGACCATGACTTGAACAGTATCTATCGAGAACCAACCAAAGCTCCGCTAGTATTCGTTTGTTGGCCTATTCGAGTTCAATCTCCTCTGCTTGCTAGTATTTTGATTTGAGCGCAGTCTTCTGGAATCATCCTTCGAAGGTGATTCTTAAGAACTTTGAATGAATTGAGTTTCTTTTCTTTTCCGATTGTTTGGTTTATGACTAGCTTAGGTTTTTTGCTTGACCTAGGAAATCAGAGATGTGAAGGTCAAGTCTGCATAATTGTTGAAGGTTGTGCGTGAACAAAACAGTCTCAATTGAGAAGAAATATGGCGGAATTTGTGGAGCTAGAGGCACAGGATGGTGTGAGAATGAGTTGGAACGTGATACCTGGAACAAAGCAAGAAGCAGCGAACTGTGTTATACCAGTTTCAGCAATCTATACCCCCATTAAGAGCTTCCCGAATCTGCCAGTCCTCCCATACTCTCCTCTCCGCTGCCGGATGTGTCGCTCCGTACTTAATCCATTTGCCATAGTGGATTTCGCCGCCAAGATCTGGACCTGCCCCTTTTGCTTCCACCGGAACCACTTCCCTCCTCACTACTCGTCTATATCCGACGACAACCTTCCAGCAGAGCTCTTCCCGCACTACACAACCATAGAATACCAAGAAAACAACTTCTCTTCTTCGTCTTCCTCTGTGTTCCTCTTCGTGATCGACACTTGCATCATTGAGGAGGAGATGGGCTTCCTCAAGTCTGCCTTATCCCAGGCTATTGACCTTCTCCCTGACAATTCCCTCGTAGGCCTCATCACTTATGGGACCTTGGTTCACGTTCACGAGCTTGGTTTCTCCCAGATTCCCAAGACCTACGTTTTCAAGGGCTCTTCTAAGGACTTGTCCAAGGATCAAATTCTAGATCACTTGGGTTTCTTCCTCAAGAAGCCTCGCCCTGCCGTTGGCGTTGTTGCTGGCCCTAAGGATGGCCTCTCTTCCGACTCCATTTCTCGCTTTCTCTTACCTGCTTCCGACTGTGCCTTTACTCTCAATTCGGTATGATACGCTCTTTGTTCATTATCTTAATTATTCCTTTACATTTCCTCTCTCCGTCTCTCCCATTCATTAACATTTGATCCATCCATTTTATCAAAACATTTTTTCTGCAAAGATTTTGGAAGAGCTGCACAAAGATCCTTGGCCTGTTGCATCTGATCAGCGAGCTACTAGGTGCACTAGCACTGCCCTCAGTGTAGCTGCCAGTTTGCTGGGAGCCTGTGTTCCGGGTTCTGGGGCTAGAATTTTGACATTTGTTGGTGGTCCATCTACTGAAGGAGCTGGTGCTGTAAGGCCCTCTCACTCTTTTCATGTCACCAAACAAAACTGATTCCTATTTTGTCCTTTTCATTATCTTCTATTTTCGTAGATTGTGTCCAAAAACCTGTCTGAACCAATCCGTTCTCACAAGGATCTTGATAAGGACTCTGCTCCGCATTACCACAAAGCCGTTAAGTACTATGAGGGTCTTGCCAAGCAGCTTGTTCATCAAGGCCATGTGCTTGATCTCTTTGCATGTGCTCTTGACCAGGTAACTTTCATCTTACTACATTTCCTCCATGAACATTACTTCTAGGCATAGCTCATCTTAATTCTGACTTGGTTTTTTGTTTTGACTTAATTGTGAAGTATCAACTGACAACGGAGAAATATTTTTTAGTGTACCTTCTATATTGGTAATATGCACAAAACTAAGTTCTCTTTGTAAATGGCATGAGCATTGGCCTCCAATTCGAATTCCTTGCCTTTGTACATCTTCGAGTAATTTGTTCAGTGATTTAGATAGCTAATATCTTAGATCCAGTCAAAAGATGAAGCCATTTACTTCCTCTCTATTTGTAGTTTGGAACATCTTCTTAAAGATTAGGCCGGTTGGAGGTTTTGTTTATTGATTATCTTTTCTTCAAATATATCCACTAAACTTACACCCAAAATGTGGCCCTTCAACCCCTTTATTCTTGCTAGGTGGGAGTTGCTGAACTTAAAGTGGCAGTTGAAAGAACTGGTGGGCTTGTTGTGCTTGCTGAAAGCTTTGGTCATTCAGTGTTTAAGGACTCCCTTAGACGTGTTTTCCTGTCGGGTGATAATGACCTTGGATTAGCATCAAAGTAAGACATCGACCATCTCCTCTTTGCTGGTACCTAAGCTTGGAAATTGTTTTGGGGTAATTTTAAGACTCAGTGATTTCTGCTATCTGTCTACAAGATTTCAGTTCTATAATAGATGCTTTGCTTATTGCATGTTTAGGATCATGATTCTTTATTATAATAATATGACCTTATGCATATGCTTCCCTTTGTTGTCACATGTTTGCTATTTATATTCCCTAATCAATTTTGTTTTTAATTTCCACTAGTGATTTTTGTTTATTGAGATTCTAAATTGTAAAAATTTCACAAGAATTGGTTATTACTCCATTGAGGTGAACTCACTGACAGACTGTTGTTGCATGTAGCCAATATTTTAGGATTTATGAATAGTCTAGACAGAATTCAAGGAGTGAAGAAAGCTCATTATTTGGATCTTAATTTAGAGGCTGCAAGAATTGGACAATTGCAAAGATGACATCTATTATTTGATGGTTTATGTGGTGAAAACATGGAAACCGTATCATGTACATGTGTAGTGCTGGGGGGGGGGAAGGTTCAGAACAACACATTTAACAAGCAAAGAGCTGAAACTTGGTGATTATAACTGGAACAGGTGTAAGGCTATGGCAGTCCAGAAGAAAATTAGTTTATTCCAAGTAGAACAACAATAAAAATATTCCTCTTGTTAAAAAAATTATATAGCAACTTTAATTTTTAAGGCAATTCAACCCCCTAATATTGTATACAAAGATTAACAATAAGAACGATTCTAATAAGTGGCCAAAAGCCTTAGTCTTTGTCTTTCTGCCAAATCTTCTTCTTTAGGTTTTAGATGAATCCCATTCCACTTTGCAGGGGATCATTGGAGCTGAGAGATGTGTTTTTTATTCTCTCTTCTATGTTCTTTCCTTTAGTCTCCTTAGGCTTTTCCTTTGAGGGATTAGTGGTCTAGGATTCTGAAACAATAGCTTGATAATGTTTATTCTAAGGAGGTTCTTCCTTTTAGGGAAGCTAAGACAATTTGCTCTAAACATTGGCATCCCCTAGCGTGCTACTGCTTGTAAAGTTAAGGCTTTTGTTTATTAAAGTGGGAGAATAGGTGCCTACTAGTTGGGCTTGTGCAAGAATATTTTGGGATAACTAATCATAAAGTGCCCAAAATTTTGGATTTTTTAAAATCCAGTGTCTAAGTTTTAAAATTTTAAATTAAGAGACCAATGTTTTAAAACCTTAATAATTCATTTCAAAATGTTAGTTTCCTTAATAATTTATTGATTTGTTTAACATAATTTTTGTTGTCCATGATATGTAAGTGTCTATTTGAAAAAATAGTAGCCAACTAAGCATACCCATAACTCAATCTGAATGACCAATAACCATACTTAATAACCTAAATACCCACCACCCATATATCTAAATTTCCTAAATTTTTAGTTTCCCTTGTTTGAATTAGGCATTGGTGCTGGCATGAAAGAAATCAAGAACTTTTTAAGTGATTCCAATCTTTAGCAGCTCAAGAGCTAAAAGATGAGAATATGAGAAAGAGCGATAAGAAGACTTTTCTCTTACTCTATCGTAAATCCCCTCTTATTCCTTAAACTAGGATTCATCACTCAGGTTTAATCATCAATCCTTAGTTCATAAATAATTAAAATAGAAAACATAAGAAGATAAAGAATTGATTAGGTGTGATTGGAGGCAACTTTTAATCAGTTGGCAAATTAGGTAAAATTTTGGCTTTCTCTAAGATATGATAAGAAATTGACAACCATCTTAAAACATTTTCTTTTAGATAGTGACTGGTGATAATATAGTTTCACTAATTATATGACCACCACTCAGAGTTTATGAACCATAATATAGAGATACACCACTGTTACTTTACTCAAGGAAGTGTGTTAGCTCTATTCTCTAATACTAACCACCACAACCTTACCTAGTTTTCCTTAGTCTTTGTATCTTAGTGACAATCTTTGCTCAATGTATCAATCATAAAGGTTCAATTTCTATTTGATAGATTGCCCCATAAGAATCTTATTTCCTATAACACAATAATTTTAGCCTATGTTAGAGATAATACTTATCCAGTGTTGTTTATGGACCTACTTACTAAGTTGGCGGCTCAAAGCCGAAGACCTAATGGATCCACTTTTATGAGTTTTCTACAAGCTTGTTGCTTTCTTTAGGATTGGATTATGACCATGTTTTTCATACTTAAGCTATTAAATTTGGGTTCAAGAAAGAGTAATTCACAAGCATCATAAAATTCCATGATTTAGACTAATCGAGCCTCTCCTAGTTTTCTTCCTATCAAATCCTAACACTAATTTCTAACTCAAACAACAAAAACTTATGTATATGGGTAAAGGGTATTTATGTTATTGGGCATGGTTATGGGTTATTCAAATTGGGTTATGGGTATGCTTTGTTGGTCACTACTTTTCTATTTAGACACTTATATGTTATGGATAACAAAAATTCTATTAGCCAAATAAAAAATAGTAATGGAACTAACTTTTTGAACTAAATTGACAAGGTTTTAAAAGGTTGACCATTTAATTAAACATTTAAAAGCTTGAGTACTAGATTGAAAAAAATCCTAAAAGTTTAAGTACTTTAGGAATAGTTATCCCAAATATTTTCATAAGTTTTAACTCTGATTACTTTTGTTGATGTAACCAGAGTAGTTAAAACAGTAGTAACCATTTTTCCTCTCTTTCTTTGCTTGTTAGCTTTTTATACTCACCTGTGTTAAAAATTCTACATATTGCTTTCTAGTTTTTTGTTCCTTTATAGACTGTTTCCATTGACAGTTGACTCCCACTTTTTCTTCCCTCAATTTATCATTAATGCCAATTTTTATAATGGGGATTGTTGTTGGACCCCGATCTTTGAGTGAAAATTTGAATTATGAAAATGAAATTTAAGGATTGCTTTGTGTATGTATTGTATAATAGATGACTTAAAATTAAAGGATATAGATACGAAAAGAAATGATTTGATTTTGATATCTTTGGGGTTTTGAGTGGATTGGTATGGTTTGTGAAATTAAGTGGATGAGTTGATTGAAATTAAGTTGAAAATCATGAAATAAAGAAAAAAATGTGAAAATATGAAAATATGAAAAGTTTGACTTTTTGACCATTGAGAGTTGACTTTTGACTTAGTCAAAATTTGAGAAAATGATTTACATGAAACTTGTAGATTATGTTAAGAGCTTTCTGTAGCCATAAAGTTTGCAATTTTTCGATATCGGGAGTGGAAGTTATGCTCAGTCAAAGTTTATGTGTGATAGGGTTGACTTTTGACTTTAATTATGAATGAATCTTTGACTGAGAAATTAACCTAGTTAGAGGTTAATTGAGCTTTGATGTTCTTCATGAAAGTTGAAGGATTTGATTTGGTCTTTATTTTGATATAAAGTATGCAATTTTTCGATCTCGGAAGAATAAGGATGAAAATAAACTCCACTCAAAATCGTTTCATTCCTTCTTTGCAACCATTAATTAGCAATTAATGCTCTTCATCAATTAAAAGAGAGATAACGTTACTTTGGAAGCTGAAAAGATTAATTTGGAAAATGAAAACATTACATTGTTGTCATGATCTTTACCAAAATTGTTTTATTCTTTCTCAGCAACCGTTAATTAGCATTTAATGCTATTCATTTACTAAAAAAACGTTGGAAGGATAGAATGGGCCAGTAATGAGGTGGGGCTCTGGGCAGGCGCCTGGCCACCCAGGGCCGGGACTGGCTAAAGTCAATCTATAGCATAAAGCAGTCTTTAAGTCGGTGGTGTGTTAAGTTTCATGTTGCAATTATATAATATGAAATACAGATCACTAACCATATGTTAAAAAAATCTAACGACACATTTCTAATTTTATCATTATATGTGGATGATGTTTTGATAGACTGACAATAACTAGTTTGTCAAGAAAATAAATAAATTGGTTATCTTATGAAATATTATGATCTTGTGATCCAACTCTTTACTTATTCTTGATTGGTAATTATTAAACAAAGCATTCTACAAATGTTTAGTGATATCAACATGTTCTAAAACTCAATCACCATATATCTGTCCAAATTAATATTTAACTACAATAAATTTGTACCTTAAATCTAAAACAGTAATAATTATCATGGTGTTACCAATCGCATTCCGATAATTGTCAAATTTTATCTTCTTCTTGCTTGTCTTTGTTTGAATCACTTTACTAGACAGTTATTTCTAACTTATATCCATTCTTTGATAATCATCAATCCATCTTTCATAATCAAATTCAATATATGTTTATAATAATGCATATGAAAGAACCTTTCAACTATTAAATAAGCTCTCAGCCCACAACATATTCTTAACTTTGTTGAACATAACATAATTTATGTTATAATTATCCAAAGTTATTATTGGCAACTTCTTATCAATGTTTCAATCCATCAAATATTCCAATCATGCATTCGTTCGCCTTTCGTTTATGTTAGGTGTTGAAATATAAAGGCCCAAGACGTAAATTGCATTTTATCATTTCCTAAAAGTTTTAAGTAAGCTCCCATCTTATCTATGGTATATCAAACCTTAACATTTTCAAAACAGTATTAGTAATAATTTAAACTATAATAAATCTAAGTGTTTATCAGTTACTAGTATTTGGATTGTCAATTTAACCTATGAGGTGTCATTTCTAGACAATTTGAACTTATCAAATGCTGATATGATCTTAAATTTTTTTAAAGACATTAGTAAAAGGTGAGATTTTCACATTAACATTTTACTAAAAGTCTGAATAAGTCCTTGCCATTTATCTCTACTATCACTTTTGTACCCTATGGAGAATACAATGGGTAATGTTTTAGTAACATTATGAAGCAAAGTGGTATCAAAGATAATAACAAAAGTTCACTAAGACATTTTGTGAAGCGATAAGGTGCAAATCATACCTTTGACTAAACAAAAATGGACCTACCATTTAGAAGCAAAATCAATAATCAAATATAACAAAATCGAAGAGTAAATGTTATAAGATCAAAGAACATTATTTACATTAAGATATAATTATACAAAATCCAATTGTTATTAATGTAATGCGATTTCACAAATATATAACCCTGCTTTTGATTTTCTTATGTACACATATACCTACTATAATCGCAACTTGCACGTCATTAGTCTCTTAACATCTTTAATGTCAAACTCTTCTATGCATATTAAATCTTAAAGATGTCCTTCTTAACGGTATTCCAAGTAGGTATGTTAAATTTCAAGTGGCATAATAAACATCCTAAAGTCTATATGATCTATAATTAAGGGTAAATATTCATGCCTTATGATGGCCTTAGCAACAAAATACTTGAAATTTTCATGATCATAAAATGTGACAATCATGTCATATTTATCTTTCAATATAATATATATTAAAAAATTTTGACCTCCTAATACCATTCTTCTTTAATTATATGCATTAACATGCCTTTCAAATATGAGGTTCCACCTTTTGAATCTCTAATCAACAACTTATGACAGTACTAACACTTCTCCTTATCAATTCCCTGTCTTGTTTTAGGTTTTATGAAGTGATTCCAGGCTTCCTATCCTGGTAGAGTTGTTGACTTCTTATGTTTTTTTTTTTTCTTCACTTATTATATGATCATGCATTGAATTGAAACTTTCCATTGTGTTGGACTGTATGAAGCATGGATGAATTCACATTGGGGGCAAGATGCCCCCACTGTCTCTAAAAAATTTTAT
>JANZLK020000380.1:338846-351440 GCA_026937615.2 Erythroxylum glaucum
TTTTCATTGAAGGTATTTTTTTAAAAGAAACACGTCATCGGGAAGACAAAATTGCAACGAATTTTTTGAAGTGATCCCATTTTCTTAGCAATGTTGGCTATATCATCTTCCCACCCGGTGAGAATCACTTGATCTTCTATGAAGGAATTGCTTCTGATGAAGTTTTTGGGAGCAAGAAAGTGAAGAAAACTGAGGTTAAACTAAGTATACTCGATGGAAATGGCAATAAACTAATTAAAGCCACCTTATCTCCCAAGAGGCTTCAAAAGAACGGATAGCTTGACGAAGGTTATTCTTTGCCTTGGCAGCAATTTTTTCAGCAAGTTGACGTGGCAGTTCTATGCTTTCTTGTTTGGCTATAAATTCCAAAACTTGAGCAATCTAAATTAAAGATAAAGCAAGAAGTGAAGAGATGTTTCAGACAATGTAAGAGCATTAACATATATATATATATTATACATGTAATATTTAACCTCTTCACTAGAAGGGGGGAAGAGTTGAACAACGTTGCAGAGAGTCTTAATGGGCTGAAGCCTTGAAGCATCACCACAGCAGAAGAAGAATTTAGTGAACCCCTTATACCTTTCTAACAACCACTTTATGTAGAACAGGCCATCTGCAGATAATTTGTCTGCCTCATATAAAATTATTGCTGCATGCACGTAACAATTCACTAATTAGTCCATAAGTATAAGATCTTTACCTTGAACTCCCATGTACATCACATCCAAGCTATTGGGAGAATATATACAATTTGATGTACATACCTCGGCACCTATCAACTCTAGATTTCAAAGCCTTGTCCGGAGCTTTGTCATCTGTTTCCTTTATAAGCTCAAAGATGACGTGCTTCTCATACTCTCCCAAGTCAGACAGATTGACTTCTAAATGTTGAGAAGATACTTTCACTCTTACTTCTATACTTCCAATTGCCTCACCCTGTTAAAAACCAATTAATTGGTGGAAAGTCTAGGCACATCGTAGTTAATCAATACACACGTGCATGCATGGTGATGGTACCATATCCGAGTACCTTCAGTTTAAACACCCTCAACTCCTCCTTGGTCTGTGAAAGCATCAAGAAAACCAAATATTAACTATTATATCTCATTCTTTTTTGTTAAAAGGCCTAACTCACCCCCAAAAGTTAATTTGAGAGGGGAGATTTGCACACTATTATAAATGGCTGAATGCACTCACATTTCTCTTATGTAAGATTCTTAACATACCCTCCTCAGCCCAAAGCAAGACTAAACATCTGCTAGGCATATTAGGCAAAGGGACAAAACTAGGCATCACCTCAAATCATCAAGACAAACAAGCTTTGATACTATGTTGAAAGGCTTAATTTACCCCCCAAAAGTTAGCTTGAGACAAAAGGTTTGCACATTATTATAAATGACTGAATGCACTCACACTTGTTCGATGTGACATTCTTAACACACCCTCTTCAGCCCAAAGCAGGGTTGGACATTTTCTAGGCATATTGGACAAAGGGACAAAACTGGGCACCATCCCAAACTATCAAGACAAGTGAGCTCTGATACTATATTAAAAGGCCTAACTTACCCTCAAAAACTAGCTTGAGAGAGAAGGTTTGCACACTCTTATAAATGGTTGAATGCACTCACACTTATCTAATGTGAAATTCTTGATATAAAAATGTTAGAGTATTCTATATTAACAAAACATGAAAATGTTAAAAAATTTATAAGTGGTAAGAGTCAATTAACTAAATAGCTAGTTCTAGTCATTTTGACAATAGTTGACCTAAGCTTAATTCTTGTTAATGGGTTCTACGCTCTACCTATATTAAAAATTCTAACATTATATCAGAGCAGGTTTGGTCCTGATTCTTAATTTTCCGATTGTCCGTCTGAATGTCTAGTCCCAGCGGCTCGATCCTATTACTGCTGCGTTTATTCAAATGACAACTGGACGTCCAATCTCAGTTACACTCGAGGAAGAGTGTTAAAGTATTTCATATTGACTAAATATAAAAATATTAAAGAGTTTATGAATGGTAAGAGTCAACTAACCAAATTGACTAATTTCAATCATTTTGACAATGATCAACCCAAACTCAATTATTATTAGTGAACCCTACCCCTCCATTTTAAAAATTCTAGTAGCCATGCCCTCCGACCATGTAGTTAGGAATAACAATTAAATCTAGCAACTCATGAGATTGACTGATACCTGCAATTTGTCAGATCCAAAAGCTTCTTGAAGCATAGCCCAAATCATGGTTTTCTTACCAACGCCTGCAGGTCCTTCAAGTATGAAATGGCTGCAATCCACATCCTTCATCTGTAAAATGAACAAGTCATATATATGACTGTATACACATATCAATAAGGCGATCTATCCGTATAGTGAACAGAAACAAAGATCTGACCAGAGCCTGGAGCTGAATGGCTTTATCTCTATTGCAAATGAAGTCTGTTAATCTTTTAGGCCGGTACTTGTTAGCCCATACAATCTCTTTCTCTGTAGGTGTAGTAGTAGTAGTTCTTTTTTCCTGAGCATAATCGTGATTAGTAGTGGCAGCAAATGCCTGAGTAATTGGAGATGGTTTTGGTTGTGATTGTGCTGTCTCCCGCAAGGGCTTCTGGAAATTAACGAAGGAAAAATCCTTATAGTAATTATCATCCATCTTCTTACTCACACATGAGTTTACTGAGGGGGCAGAAGATGATGATGGTGGTGGTGGTGGTGACGATAAGCACCGAGAGTGTTGAACCGGCGGGCTATGGTTGATGTCTGGAGCTGACAGAGCATAATCATCCTTGTCTACCTTGGTCTTATCAATTGATCTCCTTTTAAACGAAAAGGAAAGACAAGAACTCAATTCTCGAAGTTTAAGGATGATGGAGACAAGAGATGTGGAACTATTTGTGGAAGCATAACTACTGCTTCGGCGTCCAGGACTACTGATACTGGAAGATGAAGGATGTCTGAAGAGTAGAGTTGGGTCAATGAGACCATTGTAGTAGGGACTTGTTCTGTTGTTTGCACAATAATCAATTACCCTGACATTATTTTGGTGATCAGGTTGGGGGATGAGAGCATCATCTTGTCTTCTATCGTAAGAATCTTCTGTTAAGCTAGATGATGCAGAGTTGCACCTTCTATGTCTTTTAAAACTACCCAGTTTCTGGCTGGATGAGTAGGGAGGTGGAAGGTGGCGAGTTTTGATGGAGGTAGAGGTTGATGTTGATATATTATTACTTGTTGATGAAGAGAAAGAACTCATGAGCGTACCTTGGATTGAGATGGCATTAGTTTTGCTGGAAGGAATAGGATGACTGAACAAGATCTCATCAGGTATAGCTTGGCTGGACTGTTATTACAAAATGGTGAAGATTACGGGGAATGGGGCACATGTCGTTAACGAGGGACGACGTAAATTAGGATCTTTCTTACTTGTTAATACTGTTGGACCCAAGACAACAGCGATGATGCCCATGCACCGTCATCCAATCATTCATTTATCTGTTTCTTTTCTTTTTTAAATTGGGAATAAATAAGAAATTAGACTCTGACCCACAAACAACGAAACCTTTAATTTACAAACGATAATTTTTTAATTTACCAATTAAAATGCCAACATTCTTACACTCATAGATAAATTGTACTCGTGCCTGAAATGAGATGCTTTCATATCTATACAAATATCACTTACAATGGCTGTATATATATATACACACACCTTCAAGCTTGGTTGTCTTTGTAACAAAGGGTTGTAGGTATGCAGATGCTGCGAGTAATGTTAGCGAATGGACAGCAAAAGTTTACATTTGTTTCCTCAGTAACTGCTACCAACTTAACCAACCTAACATTCATTAATACCTTTAGGGTCGGTTCATCAATTAGATGAAGAGGATCCTCTTCTTGAGGCTTTCACATTCCTCCTGTCTAGCATTTATACAAAGACTTATTTGTGTATAACAGCCCAAACTATCGGTCTATAGATATTGTCCATTTTGAATTGTTCATCGAACCAAGGCCCTCACAATTATACTTTTTCTATACTTAGAAAAAATGTGTCTGTAAGAAAAAAATATCCGTACCCTTATAAGACGTACTTCGTTCTCTTCTCCAACCGATGTGAGATCTTACAATCTGCTCTCCTTAAAGCCTAGCGTCCTCATCAGCACAATAAGTCAAGAACCAGCTCTGATATCATTTGTAATAGTCCAAACCACTCACGTACAAATATTGTCCATTTTGAGTTGCCCATCAGGCCAAGACCTTCACGATTTTATTTTTCCCACGCCTGGGAAAATATGTCTGTAGGAAAGAAATATCTGTACCCTTATAAAGCGTATTTCGTTCTCCTCTTCAACTAATACAGGATCTGACATTATGACAATTTGACAAGTCAATAAAGGACTCACCCGGCTACAAAGAACTGGAGTTGGTTTAGTCTCAAATATTCAATCGTTTATTGTGTACTTTGGTTCACAAGGGTAAACCAATATTAAATATAATAATTGCACCTTTGAATATAAATTTGTAGCAAATTTTATGCATTACAGATTTGACTAGGAGCAAACTAAAATTGGCCTTCCACCACCTGATCTGGAATCCAAGCTTTTTCGTATAAACATTATAGGCACATAACAATGCAACATGATCCAACAATAAGCATTAGACAACAATACTACAGCTAAGCACTAGGAAAACTAGAAGAAGCCTGTTGCTCATTCTCCCAATCCTTTTCTGCGGAACTTATCTTCACCAGTAGAACAATTGAATCTTAGTCTTGAGCAACAACAAGTTCAACTAAGAAATTTTTGCACCAAAACTTGCACCATGTCTTTTATGTATTATGGCCTGACCTGGGTTGCTCTTTATGAGGGAGTCCGCCAACTGTTCTGCTGCGACTCTGGTACTGCTTGGCATCATGGTTGTGAGTATCTGTGTTCATGAAGCGGAAGCCCATTATATATCTGTACTCTCCAGTGCCAAGACATCGGGAGCAGTAGCTGAGGCCGCTACCACCACAGGTCCTGCACCTGCAGAGACATTGTAGGGAGTTAATATAGATACTAGACAAGATATAATTTCGACAAATAACTGCGCAATTATCAAAGTGATACCTCACCATTTTGGCCATTCCCCCTTTGGAAGCATTGTCAAATGCGTGTGGTTTGTCCTACCTATCATAGGTAGTTCACAGTTAAAACACTGCATGACTCACTAGCAATTACTTGCAAGGTAATCAAGGATAGTAGGCGCCTCATGATTTCATAATTCTAAAATAGACTTTATTCTATGTAATTAGAAAACTCTGGAAGTGATGTCCGGATGAGTGAAGGTCATTTGGGATTAACACTGTTGACGAAAATGACTTCCATTAGCCAACTTAGTAATGAGTTATAGTAAACTTGATAATACAAGTACAGCAATGCATTTCCCAATCTAGGAGATCGATAGTTGGTAGTTTGATTAAAGTGCAAGGACTGCAGAAAGTGCTTTTGAGAATAGGCAGGTCAGCATACTGATTATCAAACGAATCTAATCACATGCCATCCAAATGTATGTGAAAAGGCAAGTACCGTGGCCCAACATCATCACACTGGATAGAATCCTCAGCCATTTGATTGGTTTTATGATCACAACCATTAGTATCCACAAATAACAAGCAACATCAGGATAGATTAAATAGCTAATTCATGAATGAAGTTACCTTTTCCAGAGCAGTGGTAGCAATCGACTCTTCCGGTGCCTTTGCAGACAACACATGGAGGATCTGGCTTTCTCCTCACTTCTTTCGGGACAAAGGACTAAAATGAGAAAATGGTACGGAAAAGATTAATCAGTATCAAAACAATCACTGCCCTCTCTTCAATTAGAGAACATTCAGAACCTAGACTTTTACAACAAAATTTCCCAGAAAACGCGGTGAATTGAGCGCGGTTACAGTAACTGCGGTTGTTGAGTACGAAATGACTGATGCAGATCAAACGAGTAGGTGTGAGTGTGAGATGAGGAAAAAGTAGGATTACCTCAGTTCTGACGACCCATGAAGGGGTTGAGAGAGACAAGACAGGAAGTGTTTTTGATCCACTTCTGGTGAGGCTTCCGTCGTGACCGTCCGATTCCAACTTTATGCTAGAGAATGAAGGCCTGACTGTCACTGCCAGTGTCATCCCTCGTCTCGTCTTCTTCTTCCTTTTCTTCTTCTTTGGGTGAGAATGGCAAGTAATATCGTAGTTATGGATTGTTTATTCATCGCAATTTGAAAAAGGAAGTTTGAAGCCCAGCCCAGCCCATTTATGTTAATATGTATAGTTGCGGTCTGCTACTGTAACTGATTCACCACTTGGCGTAGCGCTTGCTCTAATTGAATTTTGGATTGGATATTATTATAATTTCTTAATTTAATTTAGCCAGCTAATGAGTTTGTGAACTGAACAATTACAGAGCCATAGTTGATATTATTGTGTTAACTAAAGTTGATTACTTTACTAAGGTACAGTTACATTATGTAGAAGTGGAAATGAAGCTCAATAATGTATGCATCAATGTACGAACAATTAAATAAATACACCATTGCCTTGTCCTCGAGTCATTTTATCATAATTACTCTCCTATGTGAGGTGTTGAAAGCTCTGCGATCTCATGGAGTACTCTTTTATAAGTTTTGAGAAGAAAGATTCCTTTCTTTCAAGCAACCCTGTGGGTGTGTCATACTCGGCGATCCTTCCTGTTAACAAAGAAAAACCAAGATCAACGCTAACAACAGATTACTATCTGAATATTCACTTCCAGTGATTCATAATCATACTTACCATCACTAAGTACTAACACATAATCACTGTCTATCACTGTGTGAATCCTGTGAGCTATTGTGACCACAGTTCGATCTTTGAACTCTTTACCAATGATCTTCTGAATCACTCCATCAGTTGCTGAATCAACTGATGCTGTTGCTTCATCGAGCACAAGTATGTTACTTTTCTTCAGCAATGCTCTTCCCAAACAAAACAACTGCCTTTGTCCAACGCTCCAGTTCTCTCCATTTTCAACCACTATATGATTCTCCCAACTTATTAGTTCTTTTGCTAATCATCTATACAACTACAATGCACCATCATTTGAGTTGAGTTCATACCTGTGGCTTCCAACTTCTTGTCATTCTGTTGTATCAACTCACCCAGCTGACTTTTATGTAGAGCCTGAAGAAAAAGTACATTTCCTGCTTATTTGCAAATGTTAAACTGAAACACCGACCTCATCATGAAGTACGCAAAACTAATTACCTCCCATACTTCGCCGTCCGAGTACTGCCCTAGTGGATCAAGGTTTATTCTCACCGTTCCCTCAAACATTGTCGGGTCCTGTGGAATGATACTGAGCCTTGATCTTAAGTCATGAAGGCCTATCTTAGAGATGTCCACATTGTCAATTATAATGCTTCCTTCTCTGGCCTCCACAATCCTGAATATAGCCTGTATCAGGGTTGATTTTCCACTCCCTGTCCTTCCTACAACACCAATTTTTTTTCTTCCAGGAAATGTGCAATTAATGTTCGTCAGGACAGATGGCAGATGTTCTGCATAACGAATCTGCAATACACTCAGGTTAATATCCCAGGCAAGGGTTGACTGGTTAACGAATTTGGAAATTTTACTGCTATCAAATAATGATCTTTACCTGCAGATCTTTGAAGCAAATTGTTCCAACTTCAGGCCAGTTGTTTGGAGGTCTGCATTCTTCAATCAAAAGCGGTGCTTCACTCTTTATATTTGAGTACTGAAGAATTCTCTCTACCGAAATCATCTTATTTTCTGCATTACACAAGTTCCATATAACTTGAGCTTGCAAAATGTTCAAATTTATTCCATATGTCACAGCCAGTCCTGCAATGCCTGCCAAAAAAAAAAAAAAAAAGATCCCATAAAGTTAAGCAGACAATTGATCGGAAAATTATTTCCAAGAATGAACTTAAGTCAAGGGTAAATACTCACTTGGGTTGATTATTCCTTCAGGGAGAGTAACCAACAAAACCAACGAGAAAGCGAACACAAAATTGGACAATAAATTCAGTCTGAAACATAGCCATTCCATTGCTGATACATTATGAAACCATGGCCTTGAATGCTGGTCGATAAGGCTGATGTTTGAAGAAATGAAACGGTCTTCTTGGTCAAAACTACGGATCGTTGCTGCTCCTGCAAGTGATTCTGCAAAGTGGTGGAGTATAGGAGCTCTTTGTACTCCTGCTAAGCGGGCGAGTTCTCTTGCCGTAGGAATGTAATATCTCTGAACACACCCATCATAAAAAGAAATGGTGATTTAGGAATAGCTCAAAGGGCATACTCGATATTATATGTTTATGTAGAAAAAGTGAAGTTGCTTACTTGGTACCAAATGCAAACGCCAGTTACAGGAATGAAGATTACAAAGACTTGCCATGCAACTTGTGACATCACCGCAATAGTCCCCAGGATTTGTATGGTTGAGAAAGCACACCATCCTATTCTCTGTGCCATTTCCAAGTCCACCACGCTCTGATCTGTAGATGCCTGCAAAAGTTATTAACTGATTGAATTCATGCCTGTCTGATATTTACATTGCAACTTTCTTCTTCCATATACTGCCTGTTTTCCACGTGATCATGCACTATTTTCCTAGTTAAAAAAACGGCCATATTGCTTACCCTGTTCAAGATTCTTCCTGTTGGGGTTGAATCAAAAAAAGACATTGGAGCCCGGAGCAAGCTATGTAGCATCCGTGTGAAGAATATTTCTGCTGTCGAAAGTCCTGCTATTGCTACAAGTGTGGCTCGGATCAGCACGCAAATTGAACTTCCAAGTCCAAGTAAAGTATAAACAAGCAGGATAGTATTCATCCCGATTGCTGGCTCACTCTCACTTGTAGGAGGAGATGCCCATGCCATCCAGTAATTGCTAGCTATCTGTAGGATTTGAAAAGATGACTGTGCTAAGATTATAAATGGGACAAAGGCTCCTCTTTTAGCCGTGGTCAAATATGACCAGTAAACTTCTTTTCCAATGCTACCTCTCTCTCTTTCTTCATCCTGCACCAGCTTTCCCGTCGTTTCTGTTATCTCCGCAGAGAGATCGTGACCTGAGTCATGGCGGGTATTTGAAGGGTCTGCATTTGAGGTAGATTCTTTGTGGGGTTCCCCGTCTTCTTCTTCTTGCAGAGATGACCTTGAATTCTCAACTGTAAGGACCGACTCAAGAGCTTGGCTATGAGCACCTACTAAAACCTCAAATCCGATATTCTGTTTCAAAAGCTCCTCAAACGTTCCAGCTTGTGCTATTCTTCCATTTTGCATGACCTGTGCAGGTAACGAGTAGTTAGTAAAGTATCATTCATATCAATGCCTGTAAATCATGAGAAATCATCATTACATATTCTGTTTTCTATCGGAATATGTAAATTGAACTCTTACTAGAATGAGATCTGCTGCAGGAAGAAACTCGACTTGATGAGTAACATAAAGTATTGTCTTATGTTTGAGCATTCCCATGAGGCAATCCTGGAAAGAGTGGATTCAGAATGAGTTGTTAGTTAAAAAGTTATATGCCGGTGTTGCTTCGAAGTATGTAAGCACAGTAGTGAGCAGTAACCTTAAAGAGTTTGGTGCCTGTATGGGCATCAACTGCACTGAAAGGATCATCTAGCAGATAAATGTCAGCGTCCTGATAAACTGCACGGGCAATCTGTATTCTTTGCTTCTGTCCTCCGCTCATATTTATCCCCCTCTCTCCTATCTCTGTTAGGTCACCGCACGAGAAGAGCTCAAAATCCTTGGTTAAAGCACATGCTTTAACTGTTCTATAATACTTGGCGCTATCATATGCATTGCCAAATAAAATGTTGTCCCTTATATTTCCCGTTAATATCCATGGGGACTGAGGAACGTAGGCTTTGGTACCACTAATCTTCACACTTCCTGACAACTTTTGTGTTTCTCCAAGAATGCTAGAAAGCAAGCTAGATTTTCCTGATCCTACAGCTCCACAAATTGCCACCTTCGTCCCTCTTTTCACCCTTAACTCTATTTCATCAATGTTTGAGCTGCTTAACTCATCACTAGAGACGTCCCAACTGAACTTCCCGGAGTTAATCTCAACTGCAAATTCTGTTTCGTCTTTTGGAATATATTCAATGGAATCATGCTGAATTTCTCTTTCACTGAGGTAGGAAGCTACTCTATCTGCTGAAACTTTGCCCTGAGCAATGGCAGAGAGAAGATCAGGTAAACTAAAGATAGGGTCTTGCAGCATTCTGAAGGTGGCCAATGCTGATAGGACTCGTCCCGCTGTAAGTTGGATTCCAAATAGCATACACGCTATAAACGTCACTCCAGAGATAAATGCGGGTGATCCCCAGAACACGAAAGCTGAAATTGCTGAGAGTCTAAGAGACTTCCACAGCCAAGTGTACTCTACTTTCCTCAAGCTTTCTAGTTTGTGGAGGAACTGCGTGTCCCACGCTTGAAGTTTCAAGACCTTGATGTTTCGAAGAATCTCTGAAGTGGCTTTCATTCTTTGGTCCTTAGCTTCCATGATCTTAGACTGATAATTCTTCTGAATTCTTGTGATGGGTATGTTGCAGGCCAGAACTGCCAAAGTTGCTCCTAATGCTGCCAGTGATCCCAAACCTAAGTTTGTCTTCAGAATGTAGATCGCTAAAGAAACTTGTATGGGCAACATCCATACAGTATTCAGGTACCATATCAAATCGGTAATTCTTTGGATATCTACGCTCATGTAGTTGATAATCTCTCCGCTGGTTCGGTTTTGGCGAGCCTGGCTTGACAGGACGAGACCTTTCTTGTAAATTTGATTTATCAAAGCGGCTCTGAGACGAAGACCAAGCTGACGGGCTCCGAATATCCACTGCCTTTGTGCCGTTGTCTCTACCAGCTTGGCAACTAGAAATGCTAATGCAAGAACGTATCCACTCTCTAAGCTTCGTTTTTCTTTCTCTGTCAGAAAGTTTACGAAGTCATCAATAAGGTAAGGTCCAACATATGACGCTACGGCATTAGTCACTGCAAATAATGCGTTGATTGCTGCCTTTTTCCTCACAAATAAGAACATTGCCTTGTAGAGAGATGGATTTGTGCTCGTCCTGTCCTTGCATTTGACTTCATTTAGCCTCTCATTGAAGGAGCAGGACAGAAATCCTGCTGAGTCCTTGAGATCAAGATCAGGGATATCTTCCTGCTCAAGAGCTTTCTTCACACCAACACCAAATAAAGGGTTGAGCCAAGAGAAGGTAACAAGCTGAAGAAGCGTCGCATTTCCATACGAAGATTCTCTCTTTCCTTCTGAATGCTTATGTAGGAAAGGTTCAGTGATACCATTCTTATATACGCTTATTAAGCATATTCCTGTCTTCCCGTGGATCGAAATGCCCACCAGGAAAGCGGACGAGAGGAGACCTACGAACTCTGCATAATCTCGGACATGAAGATGGTCATGATTCTTAATCCTGGAGTACGTATCCAGAGCAACACAGAAAATGAACAAGAAGAAGCTGCAAAGCCACCATGCTCTTATAATCCAAGGAAACTTGTCATAGTTTTTGTTCAGAATCCTGTGAACTGCAAGCAGTGTAATTCCCCAGGATACTACATGCATAATTTGGGAAGATAGGGCAATAAATTTAGAGTTGCAACGAGTCTCCTGATCAGTTAGAAGCAGCAGAAGCAGCATGGAGAAATGAACTCCCAGCAACAAAGCAGAAAAAAGTATACTGCCTTTATAAGAGAAGCTGAATTTGACTACAGTGGAGTGATTCTCTTGGCACGGGTCTGTAATCTTTCTTCTCCTTTTGCATACATATTGTTGTAGGAAGTGCAGTAGTAAGATTCCAAGGAAACCGAGCTGTAAACTTAAGCTTACATGCTCCCAGAGGCAGGGTGACTCTAGCTCCAGCCACATCCTTCGTACTGAAAGCTTAAAAAATCCTGCAGACATGTGGCTAAGCAATTGAAATGGAAGCAAAGTCCCGTAGCATTTACAATCGAAAGGATAACGATGAATCACCCTCTGGGGAGAGTGTTAAAGTGCATTTACAATCGAAAGGATAACGATGAATCACCCTCTGGGGAGAGTGTTAAAGTATTGGTTATCATCGTCCAGTTAACCATTTACTACTTTGTTTCATTGTGGATTCAGAGGCCGTTGGCCGTCGTTAATACAGTCTTGACCAACTTACGTTGGCCATCTACAGTACATATGTGAATCTAATGTTCTCTAGTGTCAACTTTCAGGCTTTTTTGTCCTGTCCAACCTTGGCTGGCTTCAATCTATATAAGATTCCATAACAGTAAATTTCATTTTCAAGAGATGGATAAAAACAAAAAGAATAAAAGAACATGATACAGAGGAGACAGGCACAATGGTCCAGGGGACGTGGAAAAAGAATAGAATATGTGCGTTATTCTTTTAGATTTGTCGCTTGCTGACTGGACGGCGGTACCTAGAAAGTTAGAATCTTGTGGTTTTGATCGAAGAAAACGTTTTTAGATAGATAGTGAGATACATATTGTATATTTCCTCAAATTTTGTTTCTTTTTATCATTCTTATTATACATTT
>JANZLK020000380.1:468506-482953 GCA_026937615.2 Erythroxylum glaucum
ATATATGGAGTAGGTGGTCACATGTGTATTAGGTGGTTAAAATGTACTATAAATAGAAGGGTTAACTTGATGTAAGACACACCATTTTTTCATAAGAAGAATTCTCCTCTCCCAAATATTCTTACATTTTAGTTTCGATTTTATAACATATTGTATATATTCGAATATCAGATTAGGAACCAAACCGATGAATTTAATTTGAAACTCAGTCCGAAATTTAAAAATTACGAAACCAGATCAAACCCGACCTGAAACTTGATTAACTCGTACAAGTAAAACAATTTCTGTTTTAGACAAGCTTGCTAGTCTCTTAACATGGATGAAGAGTAATCTTAAGAAATGCCTTCCTAACTTTGCCCTTTGTAGAATGCAAATAGCTGTATGCAGGAGCTTTCTTCAACTTCCTCACTGTCAGTAAATTTCTGACCTCCCAAGCACTGTTCCATGATCCAGCTCCTGCATATACACTGGCTAAAACAATATAGTTCACTGAATTTTCAGGGTCCATGGAGAAAAGATGTGTTGCTGCTACTTCTCCAAGAAACCTATGACCGTAGGTGCTACATGACCCAAGAATGGAACTCCAAAGTGAAGCACTAGGTTTAATATTCATGCTGCACACCATATTATAAGCTTCTTCCAAATGTCCCCTGCGTGCATAAAGGTCAACAAGGCAAGACAAGTGCTCAGCTCTTGGCTTAATGCCATATTTACTAATCATGCTATTGAAGCATTCCAATCCTTCATCAATCAAGCCAACATGACTGCACGCAAATAGAAGAGACAAGAACGTGATGTCATTGGGTTTTAAACCTTCAAGTTCCATCTTTTTATAAATCATAATAGCTTCGTTTCCATGTCCATGTCGCCCATATCCAGCGATCAAAGATGTCCATGAAATAACATTCTTATCCTTCATCTCACCAAAAGCATGAGCAGCATCATGAATTTCTCCAGATTTTGCATACATATCAATAAGGGCATTACACATTGCTATATCATGACAGTACTTACGTTTTACGGCGAATGCGTGAAGTTGTCTACCTATACTTACTGATGCTAAACTGGCACATATATTAAACATGGAGCACAGTAGAACATCATCAATTCCAAAGTGCATCTGTCGAATTTCCTTTAAGAGATAAAGGGCCTCAGTGCTGTTGCTGCTATCCTGAGCATACCCTGTCATCAATGCCGTGAAGGATACTATGTCTTTCTTTCCCATAATGTTGTATAAATAACAAGCACTTCTCATGCTTTCACATTTTGCATATGCATCTATTAGAGATCCAGTCAAAGTAGCATGTGATCCAAAACCTAGTGTGATTGCATATCCATGTATTTGACCAACTTTGGAGAGGCATCTGGCCCTACTGGAAACCTTTAAGACACTTCCCAAGGTGAAACAGTCAGGGATCAAACCTAAAAATTCACATATTGTGCATCTATCAGGCAGATTTGAGTGTATAAAGCACACCATGAAACAGCACAACATATATTATAGTAATGAACTGATATGGAAAACTTTATCAAAAGAATAGCAGAAAGTAACAAAATAGGAGCTTATAATTGCTACCATTTGTGCTGTCAGCTTCAATAATCCTTAGTTTCTTTTGTTGGTTCTATACTCAAATAACTTATATGTCAATGAAGACTGGGCTGTAAAGATCTTTCTAATGTTAACTCAGTAGGTGATAAGACTCAAAGATTTTTACACAGAATCCAATTGAATGTACACAAACCACAGTTTTGACTCGTATTAAGAAATAGGTAACAATCAAAAGAGAAATCTGTCCGCAAATCTAAGAGGATAAAAGCTGTCATACCTTGCCTCATCATTAAGCGAAGCATTTGAAAAGATTGGTTGGAGAGCCCCTGAAATCCATATCCACCGATCATCGCATTCCAAGCAACCACATCCTTCCGTGACATTGTTTGGAACAAAGAAAGAGCATCATCCATCTTTCCACACTTCGAATGCAAATCAACTAAAGCACTTTGCACAACTACATTATCAGCAAACCTACTCTTCTGGGCACAAGCTTGTATTTGCAGCCCCCTGCCCAAGCACTTCAAACCAATACACGCCCTCAACAAGCTCCCGTAAGTAAACTGGTTGGGCTTAACCCCAAAACGACGCATATCCAAAAACACCGCCAGTGCATCTTGGTAATAGCCGTTATGTGTATAGCAAGAAATTTGAGCCGTCCAAGTTACTATGTTTCTTTCGGGAATTCTATCAAACACCTTTCTAGCATTTGAAACATCACATAGTTTCCCATAAAAAATGAGTAATTTGGTGGCCAAGTGGAGATCAGCAAAGAAACCAGCAGCTATAATGTGAGCGTGTAGTGAAAGCCCCAGATTTCTGGCTTTGTTTGCTATTAAAAGTTGAAAAATGTTCATCGACGAACACAATCCAGTTCTACTTTGTTGGAAGGACATAAGATATTGAAGGGAGAATAAAAGTTTGATAGTTCCAACTGCAATTCAATCCAAAGAAATTCGTCAAGAACATAAGATACATACAGCCATTATAGGACCATTCAATTGGCAATATGCAGGAGAAGTCTTATGTATCTTGCAGGGATGCGACTGCAAGTACTTTACTTCTTAAAAATTATGAACGATCATGAATTGGGACCTTGATGTCTGTAATAAACAACAAGCGAACTTGTAAAGAGCAAGAACCACAAGGAATAACAACAGAAGCTGGCAAACCATCGGGTGTCTCAAACCACAATTCGCTCTCTTCCCTCGACACTTTAAAGCCCACGTTCCCCAACTCCGAGGAATCAACACTGAAGTAATCCCCACAGCGGCACTGGTAAGATAAGATCAGGACTAGTGCGTCATCTTTGATCGTCATGTCCTCCAAGCTAAGTTCTTCTGCTACTCCCAAATCATGTCTGGATACACGTAGCTCGTTGTCGTAAGCTGCTCGCGATTTAGGATTTCCCAATATTTCCCAAGCCTTTTGGACCTTCAAAAACCTGTCGCTTTCACATGAAGTTTGGAGTTTGTCGGGATGACAAGTGAGGAGGGCAGATCGGTAACTAGACCTGATTTCTTCCAAGGTTGCGTCTTCTTTTACGGAGAGAGTGACGTAGTACGTTTCATGGGATGTGTTCTTCCATTGAAGCATTTTCTTTACCACTGCAAAACTCGTACTATTATCGATTACTGACCCAATCGTTCTTTCGGGAGAGAATTGCTTATCGAGAATCCGGCAATATCTTTCTCTTAAACCTTTCGTAGCCAACAGCAGCAAGTATATCTGCAGTTTTGTATGGTTTTCTAAGTCTTGTGACCTCCAGGTTTCACATCCCAGCAGAAAGAGTGAGGGTAGGGTAAGCTAAAGGGCAGAGAGTGTAGATCACAGAGTTGATGATAAAAATTTCTGCTTTGGCAAAGATTACATGATTAAACAGAGAAAAGAAGAAAGCTTTTTATCATGCATGATTAACAAACCTGAGATAGAATCAATCCCAAATTCTCAACAGAACAGAGAAGTAAATAGATGTCGCTCACAGCGTCGGTGGCGGCGGAAAGGGCTTACAATATGTGAGCTTTCTGATTATTATTCAGTGGGGTTTCTGGTATATAGTTGTTATGTTTTAACGACTACTCGATTACTTATAGGACTTCACTCGGTGACAATTAAAGATATTAATACCATACAAAATTTTTTGTAATCAACAGTTTACAATTTGTGTTCTACAAAATCAAATATGAAGATCCTCCACATATACAGAAACAGGAACTTCCATTTTTTCACTCTCCGGTAGTAGCAGTTGCAGTGAAGCCTTTTTTTTTTTTCTCCTGAAAATACAGTTGCAGCGAAGCTATGCCAAAGGAAGTTTTGAATTGTCTTGGTTGCTTTCTGTACGTCCGATTCTATCCATCTGAGCAACCAGCATGTCATGCACTTTCGCTTTTAGCTGCACAAAGAAACCACACAACATACGAGCTCAGCTCTGGTCTGGTCTTGTCTATTCTTTTACATGTTCCAGACCAAACACAGAAATCTGAGGTCAACTACACACTCATGCCATAAGAGCGACAATTCATACATCAGAAAGGGTTTACAACTATCCATCCTATATATTCGCAGATGACAACCTTAAAGAAGGTAGTTTTTTTTTTTTTTTGTTAAACGGAGAAACCCGCAGCTGCTACTCTTTTGAAAATGATTGCAGTAGTTAGCCAGTTACCTGATCAAGCCCCTCTCCGCTCTTCACTGACACACGAATTGCCCCTCTAGGTCCCATCTTCCGGTATCTTGCCATCTCAACGTCATTAGCGTCGCTGTCATCGGTAACGAAGATGACAGGAGACTCTTCCAAAAGATCACTTTTGGAAATAACATCAAGCCAAAGAAGATCTCTGAACCTCTCTCTTATTTCTTTGTATATCACAAACTGCACATCAAACATCCAGGAAGTTCAAGCATAGGGATAGACTGTGTGTATGGGAAGACATAACTACATGAATGCCAGTTTTCTTTCTGTTTAAAAACCCAGAGAACAATTGAAGGTACAGAGAGTTCTAAGCTTTTGAGAGAACAAAGTGCACCACAATTGCGTAGCAACAACTCAGACAAGGTGGTAAATCTTAATCAACCCTCTTCTCACAACCCATAAACTCCTCAAGCAGATGAGCTATCAAGGACTTTTAATGCCGCTAAGTATCATTTTGTACCTGGTCTGAAGGTGATGTTCCACACTCTCCGGTTAAATCATGAACATAAAGCACTGCAGTAGGCAGATGCGAGAGGACAGCAAGTGTTAATTTTTCCAAGTTGTTCCTGTCCTCTGCATGGTCAAGCATGATACCAGAACATATCAAATTGAATTGGCCGTAAAGCAACATCTGACTATGGAACTACTGTAATGCGACACTGATACTGATGGTCTAACCGTTACTAGTAAATACAGAAAGTACATTTCGAAACTGTTACTTGCTATGTAACTGGATGTACACAGATGAGATATCCTAAATGTTTCAAATTCTTTAACAAGTAGCCAGTCTCCTGAGCATCTTACCGTCATATCTCTTTAACAGACCAGGGGTGTCCGTCACCTGTAGTTTAGTGTCAAAGAAGTTTGTGAAAGAAAGCAAGGCTGCAAAACTTTTTAGTATCTCAAGAAAAGCAAATAGCCAAAATAAGTACCTGATAATGTTGAAAGTTCGATACAATATGACCCATTAGGATTCCTCTAGTCGTGAAGGGGTAGTTACAGACCTGTCTCCAAACATCAGTTAAAAAATAAAGAAGAAATAACCAAATAACTCGAAATTTCAGTGATTCTTTAATCTCCAAAAAGATTAAGAAATTTCAGAAGTGCTTTCCTTTCTGAAGCCAAATATTAACAGAAAGAACATTTTGTGTTAACTATTTGCACCATCTAACAGAAAACCGTCAACTAGAGATCCTTAAAGGAGATGTGAGCTCAGAGTTTTAGCTTGAAGCTCACAGATCATATATAAGAAATAGATGTAAAAAAGATAGTATCTCTTGCAAGTAAACGTTTAGTATCTCTAGCAGGTAAACATCTGCCTTGCATCTTGTATAATTACAATGAGAAACTTATAATCACTTAAAGGATCTGCACAATACGAACCTCGGGCTTCCCTGTTGAAAGGATTCGAATTAAGGATGATTTTCCAACATTAGGAGCTCCAACAAGACAGAGAGTTGGTGTTTCCAAATCAACCACTGGCATAGCCCTCAAAGTCTGCAAAGCACATACATGTCACACTTTGAATGCTAGAAAATCACTTTTACATATCAGGAAAAGAAAGGAGGCCAATTCGGTAGAGCTTGTATTGTTCCAGAGTCATGGACAATTTGAAAATATCAGATACAACAATGCTGTTATTGGAATAGTAGCTTCATAAAATCGTTGAAGAATGAAAATCAAGAAATTCAAATATAATAGCCATAATATAGGCCAAGAAATATGTCAATTGCAACCAGGAATAACATCTTTAAAGTGAGGTAAAGAACAGGAGTTTATATCACATATAATTCAAGTGTTCCACATTAAAATGCATGTCTGCATACTATACGTTGCTGTACAATAGTTATCAAAATTGGAGGGCAAGGAGACAAAAATAATGCATATTAAAACATAGGTATTTATTTGGGAAGAAAAGCAACACCTTGGCAATGTTTAATAAATCATCAACAGCCTTTCCATCATGTTTGAAAATATCTTCAAGCTTTTTCAGACCCTGCAGAAATTACATTAGAGTCTATAATCATAGTCAGTACAGCAGTTGCAGGTGCAAGGAGATACTACCTCATTCAACCTCTCCACAGCTTCTCTTTTTGTTAGCGACTGCCCAGAAATTCAATCCAGTTAATGAAAGATGTCTACCAGTTAGAAACAAAACTAACTAATTGATGACTCTTTGTCCAACATTCTCACTCTGATTGCCATGTCACTAATCTAATAATGGAATTTTCTCATGAGGACCTAATAAAGCTAATAGAAACCAAGGATTCAGAACAAGTAATACATATGGAAGTAGCATAAACCTATAAAATGAGCATTTACCCTATATCTTAATCATGATAACACGATCTACATGACTACAACAGATAGAAGAACAATGTCACTCAACAACATAACCAACTTCCGATTATCCATTGTTTAAGGCATTTTGTTTTATGGTTCCTTTAGGTGGGTACCAATACAGCATTTTGTTTTATGGTTCCTTTGCGTAGGTACCAAGTTCTAAAACTTATATTTGTTAAAATGACTAGCCTCCTAGATTAGCACGTAGGCAAACTAAAAGAGTTGACAAAATTGTCACGTTAGATAAGAAATGTGTAATTCCAAATGTGTGTCACGCATCCAACATGAGAAAGCAAGTAGAAGGTAAGTTTAAAACACTGAATAGATTTTAGAAAAACTTCAAAACCTACAACCTAATTGAAAAGGGAACAAGATCGGCACCTCAGAAAAGTTAGAATAACCAAATTACAGAGAAAGGGACGCAACATATTAAATTCCATAATAACACTAACCTTTGCACATAGAGAAGCACATTCCTTACCCACAGACACCACCTTCTTCCTCAGACCATCAACTTTTCCTAACACCTGTCAAACAGTGGTTGAATTCAAAAGTTGGATGCAAAAATAGAAAACCAATACACTAAATACAAGAGAACAATATAATATCTTCTTTTGCTAGTTTACAAGACTTCTCATGAAACTTGTGGATACTAATAAATGAATTCCACCACAAAGCTTCCTCGTATGGCAACAAAAGTTCATGACAAATCAAAAGAAGTCTGCAAGAAAAGTGGAAGGTTGATGTTCAGGAGGGGCATAAATATTCTAATATCAGGAATCAGGTGATTCTAATTGAAGTTTACAATAAACAGAATTAGAAAGTTTTACTTTAGTCTTAGTTTTCATAGTATTCTAATTCAAAAGATTTCATCACATTAAAGTTTGTTTTTGGGGGAAAGTCTATTGCTTGAGATCCCAAGAAGCTGCAAGGCAAATGTCATTAACCAGTTCTTCGCAACTAACTCAGGAATCAGGTTATTCTAATAGAACTTTTCAATAAACAGGATTAGAAAGTTTTACTTTAGTCTTAGTTTTCCTAGTATTCTAATTAAAAAGATTTCAGCACATTATAGATCCCAAGAAGCTGCAAGGAAAGCATCATTAACCAGTTCTTCACAACTAACCTCTTCATAATTGCCATCTCCAAGGGTTAACTCAATCAGTGATTGTTCGTAAGGGTGAAGAACTTTCTTTTTTGGGAAATTTTCAAAATATTCTCTCAGTGGAACAGCCAATTCCTGAAGATTTATAAGTCAAGTAAAGATGTCAGCTTTTTCCCCTTCATGTAAGCAAAAGATTCAAAGTTAAATATTTGGGCATGGTAACACCAAAAGAGAAGTTACTTTCATCAATGCATCCAGTTGCTTTGCACCTCTATTTCTCTCTCTCTTGGCAATATTCGCAATGCCTACAACAAAGATACATAAGAAAAGCATAAACTAACATTCATCATAGGAACCAGTTGGGTTAGTACAAGAGGATAACCACAGTTTATAACCTTGTGTTGGTGGGACTCTCTTCGCCTTCCTCAAGGCTGAATAAAGAATATCAACTGATGGCATGACCATAGGTAGTTTTTGAAAAGCACCAAGATTTTCAAGCTTTGATGATGCTTTATCCTGATAGATTTCGATTCTCCAACTAAGTATTTTACATAGTTTATGCATAAAACGTACGTTTCCAGCAGAAATTCAATAAAGAAGAAACAGAAAAAGGGGATATTGCAAGAAAAAGAAGATGGCATCTTTGTATACCGAAGTGAAGATGATATTGAAGAGGAAGTTAGCTCCCAAATTCATCAGTTTCCTCTTTCTTTCCTCCTTTATCTTTTGGTTCTTCTTTTAAGTAACAGTAATGCAGGTAAATAAGCAAGTGGACAGAAAGAGGTAAAGGCATAGAAGGGAGCAAGTACCTTACTTTGGTTGGGTGGTTTATTTAGGGAATTGGGTATATAACTTCCGTTCACAATTTCGTAAGCCACAGTCTGAACACTCCTACAAATGCACAAGTTTGCACTTTTCCTCGAAGCTACTTTGATATATAGACCTGAATTTGGAGTTTAACTTTCAATTCTTTCTCATATCAAACACAAAATGCGCATAGATAGGTGGGAGGAGGAGAGCTACCATCGTAGAAGATTGAGCTTTTTGACAGGAGTTTGGTGGAAGAAACATGGCATAGCTGCCAGAGACAAAGCGCACCATTCATCTCTTCACCGCCTCGTCCTCCCTCTTCAGATTGCAGAGCGACGGACTTCAGTTATTTGGATATTTGAGAAGACAAACTATCAGTTTAAGAAAAGATGCATGTTTCCGTATCGGAGATGCCGCCGGTGGGAAGGAAGTAGGCCGCCGCGGGACTTTTAACGCTTTTTGAAGGTTAAAGCAGTGTTTAGTTACGGTGGGTGTCCGTAAAAGGCCAGAAAAGAGCAATTTAGCTCTTAACGATTATAGTGAAATCTGATGTCAAATTATTATTTTTGCCTCGTAAAAATGGAAACTTTAGAGAATCTAAGACCTTAACCCACTCAAAAGGCCCAAAAAATGGCACAAACATAGTATCTTCTGATTGAATTTAGTTTCTGCGTGGCTAGCGAGCAAAGAATACCAAGTGAATTATGAATTCAAGCAGCTTGCTTTCTCTTTATTATTGCAGAATGTATTGGAGAAGTAAAAAATCACGGCCACTACCTTAACAATCCGTAGACAAGTAGTTAATATTAAGAAAAGGTGATTTGATTCTGACATATCATACAAGGTTACCAAACAAATTCCCAAAATGTAGGAGACCAGCTATACTGAGGAGAACGCCAGGATTCAATCCCATCAATAATATTGTAAGGAATCAAACAACAACAAACAATAAATAATGTAAGAATCTCATTAGCCAGTGCCTGGGAATCAGTATGGGATTCACTATAATACAAGGTCTCCATAAAAAATGCACAATAAGATCTCAGCGAGCCCATGAGACTGAATCAATCTCGTCCCTTGCCGCTTTGTATAGCTCGAGCCTTTTCGCACATTGCTGTCTTCTTTCCATCAATGCCGGGTCTTCATCCAACAATTGTGCAAGCTGCTTAGCCTGGAACAAGCATACAAATTACTAACAGCCAGCAAGGATGTACCATGAGGATAGGCAAGATTCGGATTGTTAATTGCCAAAACATAGTACCAAGAAATTTTTTATAAAAAAAGGCCAAGTTCAATAGGTGAATGTTAGAATTCACAGAAAGCTGTAGAATTTCCTTAGCCACTCATAAACAGACACTTAGCGAAAGAGTTGCATGTCACAACGCAAAGACACGCAGAAACGTTACCTCTTTTCTCCCTATTAAAGTGTAGAAGTGATTTAAAAGGGAATGCTTAGCCTCCCGAACTTGGCAATAAACCACTGCCTTAGGAATTGTATTCTTTAGTGTCTCAGACACCATGGTGATATAAGAAGAGACATTTGATGCAATCCTCCTGAAATGCCCCTCTGTGTAACGGTCTATGGAAGGGGATGCTGGATTTCCTCCTTGATTTCCTGCTGGATTTCCTCCTTGATTTCCTGGTGGATTTCCTGCTTTCTCAACTTCCTGAGGGAGCCTCCGAAAGAACTCAACAGTTAGATATGAAGATTCCATATCCACCAATCGGACAACAGTCTTCTTGCCATCATCACGGAATCTCTCCAAGGCTTCATTAGCAGCACCAGCAATTTCAGCTTGCAGAGTTGGAAAGCGCTTTAATTCCTGTTAAATGCCAACAAACAAACATCGATTCCTCAAAATGCTCATGGTCTTATTTGTCCAAATATAACTTTTCACCAATCATTACCTGAGTTTCTCCTATTGACTTCCTTACAAGCTCTTTCAAAACAAAGTGAACCTGAATGCCAAATTTGAAGATCAGATAAAAACCAGGTAGAATCTTCCATCTAATGTTCAAACTTGAATAACTTGAATAACCTATATATTATATAAAGAATAAACTACTTACAGCATCCACAGAAGCTTCAGCAGGTCCTCTAAAAAAGCTCAATGCTCCCTCAATCAAGCGCCGATAACCTTGCTCTGGGGCTATCAGATGTGGCTGATAACCATCTGCTTCTGATACCACCCTCTTTACATTCTGAACAGAAAGATGGCGATCAAATGGAAGCTTCCTCAAAGCAGCAGGAAGTTGATTGTCAAATACTCCATAAACCCGATCACCTCCAGGTCGCCTAAGACAGGAATCCAGGAGCATGATTAGAAATTTCAGCAATTGGCCAGGAAAAATTGGTCATCCACCAAAGAAATATATGATGAGAAATCCTTCCTAACAAAATCATAATTTCAAAACATAATTCATCAAGAATCAAGGACTTATTCATTTTGTACTAAACATATATTGCCATCTAAAAGAGCATATTAACACTGAGACACTAGAAACATGATGCTTACCCTCCATCCAGATGCTCCTTGAAAATCCGGTCAAATGCACGACAAAGTTCCAAGATAGTGTAAAGTTGTGCCTATGAACACATAATCAGTCGTACAAGAGGAAAATAGCATCCTGGCAGAGAGTAATTAGAATCAATAAAAGGTACGCACCCCAGCATCCACAGCAATGGGCCTACCAAGATGGTCCATCTCGGATTCAAGTTCATCGATAGTTTTGTTGATCATGGATGTGATGCTGGGTATCCGAGCCCTAATTACACTTTCCAAGTGCTGTAACAGAATACAAATTCCAAGGGAAGCATGACTTAGATTACAAACAGAGAAGAAAATGAAGAAACTAAGAACAGAACCTATTCTTAGAATGGCAAACCTTGGACAGAAGTTTTGCTAAATATTCAGATCCCATTTGGCTCGCCAAGTGTCCATAATCAGGACTAGTAGCAAAGTACTCACGTTCCTTGCGCCTTGCAACAATCATGTCAACATTCTTGTTAATGTCGGCTTGGGAACGATTCACAATACCAACCCAAGGCTGTTGAAGGCGATAAGATCTTCCTTCAAGAACCTACAAAGTAAGTATATCTGTAATTCCTGGTATATAAGAAATCTGTGCTAGAGTGCACGCGAGCGCATGTGTGTGAAAGAGAGAGAGAGAGAGAGAGTACATCCAGTGCATTAGTTCCTTTGTCCATCAAATCCAGCTTTGTTAGCACACCAAAGGTTCGGTCACCTGGGTGATTTCCAAGCAAAAATTTGCATTTCATGATAAAATCAAGTTAAAGAGTAAACTTGACATAGATTTCATGCACTAACAAAAATGAAATAGGTATACCATTCGGATCCACTTCTCTAGCAAGTTTTATGGCGTCAGATGTTGCTATATCTTGATTGGCCGGAGAAATTGCGAGGATGATGCAATTTGGCTGAAAGTATCATATAGCAAATCATTGAAGAATGGAGTACATGAATGACAAAGATATCATCATTTTGCTCGAACCCTTTTATGCCCAATCTTTCTCAATTCATTTCAGACGGCTAAGATTTTTGGTGGAGATGTAAGGTAATGTCTTACGAGTCCATTGGTTTAAGAATCAATTCATTTGGACTCCTATAAAAGAAGTTATGGCCAAGAGAAGAAAGACAGAAGAAGTAAAATCCAGAAGGAACAAGGCCCAGAAGAAGACATGTCAACAAAACACATAAGAAGATGCGTCAGCAAAACACAAAAGAAGTAAAACCCAGAAGGAACAAGACCCAGAAGAAGACACATCAGCAAAATACAGAAGAAGACGCGTCAGCAAAACACAGAAGAAGTAAAACCCAGAAGGAACAAAACTTAGAAAAAGACATGTCAACAAAACACAGAAGAAGACGCGTCAGCAACACACAGAAGAAGTAAAACCAAGAAGGAACAAAACCCAGAAGAAGATGCATTAACAAAACACAGAAGATACAAAACATAGACGATACAAAAGGCAGTAGATACAAAAGGCAGACGATACAAAACATAGAAGGAACAAAACACAGAAGAAGCGAAACACTGAAGGAATAAAACACAGAAGAAGATGACGTCATCACAGAAGAAGCAAAAGACATAAATTTCACTTTTGAACATCTTCCCTTATAAGGACCCTGACTCTCAACTCAGATGTCCGTAGTTTTCATACTATATACTATTAGGAAGATGAAAGGGAAGATTTACAACTCTTAAGAAGGAAACTTTGTCAAAATCTATCTAGGTCAATCCCAATTTTCCCCCTAAAGTCTGAAGATGAATTTTATATTCATCCACCAATGTACTACCCTCAATTCTCACTTCATGACAAATTTTGAGACTCTTAGAGATAGAATTGAAATTCGATGTCTTCATAAGAAATGTAACCATATGTTCCTAGTTTAATCCAAATTAAGAATCATCTCGTTTGGATAACTAGAGAAAAAGTTGGAGCTAAAATACTGAAACATTTTCCATAAACATTTTCCAGATCAACCATCCTTTTTGTTTCACAATCTTTCCTTAACACAAATCATACTAGAATGACCCTTTTCTACTTCATCTACTCCTCATTCTGAACTTCATTTCAAATCAATATCACCTATAAAGAAATTTATGGTCCATGATTAATCATGCATACTAATAACAAAGCATACACATATTACATTTCTTTCATCAACTTACTACACAAATGCAACTTCATTTTCGGTTTTCATTTTGCTTCTAATTTTCACCTTAATTCTTCTCACTTCAAAATCTTTTTATCCACCAGAAGCACCAAAGCAAAACTTGGACAAATCCACATTTCTCATTCGCCACTTTAACCTTGCCTATCATTTTTGGGTTCAAAAATTTTCATTCATTTGCTCTTTACTCTTGACCACTGGCTAAACTTTCTTGTTCAAATAGTTCTAACTTCTTTGAATCATTCGGGGTCCAACACTTATGCCTCTAGTTTACAAATTTGTAGTAAGGCTGACAAGTATTTTTTTCATAATATGCTTTGGGGATCTTATATATTACATATGGTATGAAAAGAACATGAGGATCTTTTCCAATGAATCCATCAGTTTAGATGGTATCATATAGAACATGAAAAATAAGATAAAGATGAAAGCAATTACTTGGAATATGCCTATTCAAATGTCCCCTAGAATATGTGTTAACTAGTACTTGTAATAGGAATTCTCCTGCATCCTTCTTAACGTTCCCCCTCTATGGGTTGCTTAATCTTACATACTTTGTTAACCTTATAACTGCTACACTTTTGTAATTAACCATTGTTTCATTAATTAAATTAGTCACTTTTGAAAGAAATTAATTATTTAAAAAGGATTTAAAGCCATTTGTTTACGTCCAATTATAAATGGATAGGTAGATGCAGATTGTGAATAGTGACCAAATAATGTTTATTATTAAATAGTTGACAAATAATTAAATTAGTAATGTTTTCTCTAATTACTATGAGGTCAATTTTTTAAATCTCTACTTCGCAAAGATAGGACTTAAAAATATTCATGTAAACCAAATTGAATTTGTTTTTCTTTAATCTCTTTGAATTTGTATCACCTTCCTATTGATACATACAAGTTTTATATTTCTTGATTTAGAATTTGTATAACAATTTTTCGCATTGTAAATCCAGTTGTTCTTTTTTTTCAATTTTAAGGGTCTTTTCAAGGTAGAAAATTTATTTTCTTGTTCACTGTGTTTTGATATTTTGATATTGCTATGTTAATTTAGATATTGTCTTTCTAATAATTATTTTATCCAATTTAGTAGGTGAGATACCAAATATGAATTTTTTTCTAATCATTTTTAAGTGATTTCTTTACTAATCATTCTAACACTTTGGTAAATATTCTAGGTGTGTAAGTTTGAAAAAAAAAGAAATAAAAAAGAATAAGAAATACTTCATTAAATGATATATTGTTTAT
>JANZLK020000380.1:519504-529568 GCA_026937615.2 Erythroxylum glaucum
GAGACGAAGTAGAAAAGCAGACGGAAGCCAAAAACAGATGCATATGTTACTACAATTGCATTTGAAGACAGACGGAGGAATAGTAGGCTTTGAAGCCAAGACTTATTTAGGAAAGATCAGTGCTAGCAGTTTTAAATAGATGACGGCGCATTTGTTCTTCCCTTCCTACATAAAAATTTATCGTCATCTTCTCTTTAAGGGGCTTGCTAGCTTCACCAGATTAAAAGACTACTTGCTCATAGTCTGGCCTCTAATACTTCTACTAGTCTTTATCATCTCAAATCAGTATCGTATTATGAAAGATTGGCTTTAATACTACTCGTAATCTCCATGTTTAGACTAGCCAACAATAATTTTAATTTATGCTGAAGACAACTACAGACATAAAACTAGTAAGGTGGGAGTTAATTAGTAATCTTGATGTCGAATTGGATAGAATCCTATTTGCTCATGAAAAACTGTGGGGGTAGTAGTTTCGCAAACTATCCGATTTGTTTCTAGCAAACAAAAAAATCAAAAAAATTAAAAGAATAAAAAATAAATCAACACTACAAATTTGATAACACAGTTCGACATACCTTGCCTACATCTATGAGGCCCTAATCCATCTTAATAACTTTCACCGAAGTACAATAGATTTACCTAAGGCTTTACTGAGCCAACACCACTCAACCATTGACATTATCTCTCAACCTTATTTTCCGTGAAAGAATTTCACACTTAATAACAAGAACGAATCGTGTTAACCTCAATAGGGGATTTTCTCAATCAATCTTTTAATGAAAGAATAATGAACAAATAACTAAAGTGATTAAAATAATAAAGAATAAAAACTAAATACACTTGAGATAGACAAGAACAACTTCCCGATGAGTTCCACTCAACTGAAATAGATTTGAAAGTCGTTACAACAACGGGCCGATTCATATAAACACTAATACGAAGCCACAGACATTCACTAACCAAAATATACGCAGCCCATAAAAAAATCAATTAATAATCGTGGAGCCGACGAAGAATGATGTAGTCAAGAAATCACGCACAATTCCCGAAGACCAAGTCTAGAAAATAGATGTTGACCCATGGAGTTTATCTCACAAATAACATCTCACTACCCCAGTTGAAGAAGACTGAGAAATAACAAGCTAACCGTGGCTCTTTTTATTTTTACCGTAGCATATGTTGTTCAGCTATCTTGAAAAGCATACATCCAACACAGTAGCTATGCCACACACGCATGTCTACACCAATTGCCGCACACTCACCTCCAGCAACGTTACCTCACACACTCACTTTAAAGATATAACACACTTTGAAGACCGTGAATGCAATCCTTCAATTAATTAGAGTCCATCTGCAACGTTGATTTCAATCAACAATAAATGCACTCTACTACTCCAAGGACTTGTCTCACACACAGCACACGTATATTAACCTCTCTTCATATACACACACACCTACTGCAGTGTTTTTTCTCTTAACCATTAACCCACATGAAACCATAACTCCTCTTCACCGTAGCTTCAAAGACGCACACATATACTGAAGTCCATGTTTAATTGAACTACTAATTCACATAAACTCTATCCAAAAATCCAGTTGTATACCATTCAAATACTAAAATGATAATAGATTTCAATCCACAACTTCAAGTTTGAATCCAATTCATTATCCAATTAATATCTTATATGTCTAATTAATAAATAATATGCCAAAATTAAATAAAGATATATACTATATATCTTAACAGCCCACATTCCTACTGCTAACACTCTATGTCTTGCTAGCAGAGGTTTTATCTAATATCATTTATAACTCTTTAAATTCAGTTTAGACCAACAATAAATCCAACTTGAGTTTTAAGCTCTTTGTGGATTTTTAATAGTGATGTTATTGAAATTATTTTAGCAATGTTTTAAAAAGATCGAGAAATAAGAAATTTGAAAAATTTACTACTGAGGAACTTTTGAAAGAAATGACAAAAAGTTTTGAAATTGTTTTCGCTTATCATTCAATTTATAAATATATTATCCACGAGCAATAAGCTCACCCCCCTTCATTCCCATCCACAGGTGATGAGAAGAAGATCGGGTGAAAGAAAATGAAGGTTTCCGTTAGTATGTGTTCATATTGTATTATTGTTAAGTTAGATGGTTGCTGAGAAATTTAGAATTGTTGTGTATTGTGTACTTTGGATTATGGTTATTGGTATTGTATATGGCTTGAAACGCCATAAAGGTTTTGTAAACGTTTAATTCATGATGGTATTGAGTTATGAAATTGTATATGGATATAGTATATCAATTTGTATATTGAAATGTGAAAGAATGTGAATTGGATTGACTGATGAAATGGTATTATTGGAGTGCTAGGTATAGATTTGTGTTTGTGTATGCTGGGATTCCGGACGTGAGGTCCGATGAATTTGATGATTGTGTGATTGGGTTGGTATATAGAAGTGTCTTTAAACCTTTTGCAGATTTTTGGGTTAATGAAATACAGCCGTTATGCTGCCGAAATTTTTATGGCAAAGAAAGAATAAAAATAAGAATAAGTTTTGTTAAAGATGAGATTGAGAAATTACATTATTAAGAAGAATTATATGAATTGAGTTTTGATTGAGGATAAATTTCCAAAGGGGAAATTGTATTGACTTGTATGAGTTGAATGAAATGAAAAAAAAGAAGAAAAAAAATGATACCGATTTCGGATTTGGTTTTTGTCTTATAGGTTTCCAACACGATAGTTTTTCTATAAGTGTATGTTATCGGATGTCTGAATTTGTATTTCAGTTCAATTGCACCGTATGTTTAGTTTGTTTCCGAGTTAATTCGATTTGACTTTGTATTCGATTTGATTTTGCTTCTTTCGCTTTCGTCCGTTTTATTTCGGTTTCCGATTTCGTTCCGATTCGATTAGCTGCGATTCGATACTTTAGCTTTGTATGTCGCTTTCGTTTGGTCTTGAGATCCGTTTGATATGTTCCGACACTTTGTTTTCGTTTTTATTTTCCGTTTTCCGGTTAGGGTCCCGTGTCCGAGATCGGGTCCCAACATTTATGGTATCAGAGCCCAGTATTAGGATCTTACTTGGGCAATATGTTTGTTAAGATTGAATTTGTGAGAATGTGATGAACATGGAAATGTATTTTCATGAATTATGTGAAGAACCAAAGTGATTGTTTGATTAAGGTTAAGAATTATGATTGATTTTAGGTTTGTGATGATGAAATTGAGATTAGAATTTCTTGATGAATTGGGATGAAGTGGTTTTGAATATACATTTGTGAGATGAAATGAGGAATGTTTGAAAGATAAGATAAAGGATAGAAATATATGAATGGAAGATCAAGAGGTTGATTTTGATTGGTCAATATTAAGGTTATTAAGACATGAGACCATTGACGTGAGAAGATATATTAAGAAATATTACTTTATGGAAATAATGTTTTGATATAATAGCGGTGTATTTGACATAAGAAGTGAAAAATTGCGAATAAGTTCCGAATATGAGTGATAAGGAAATTAGATGAAAGTATTTGAGAGACAAGGTTACTTGGTGAATTCTTAAGTTAGAATTTCGAGGATGAAATTCTTTTAAGAGGGGGAGAAATGTTGGACCCCGATCTTTATGTGGAATTTAGAAATAGTAAACGAATTTAAATGAGTATTTTTTATATGTATTTATAGAAGTTTTACTGTATGAATACATATTTTATTAGAAGAAGAACTATTTTCTTCTGAAGATTCTTTAACTACTTAGGAACAGTTGTTTACTATAGAGGTAAGATAAGGCATACTGTTTAAAGCATACATTTAAAGAAATTAATCTAACAACAATAACATCCCAATAAACAGACTCATTTGATAGAGGTGGTTGGTGCAAACTCATATGTGTACCCTTTACCCCTGATAAAAGGCCATTAATTAGAAAGTTGCGTACCGCCATCACCAATACTTATGGTCGACAGAATAAGTTCTAGGGGTGACTAACTCCAGTCGTATGCCACCTCCCAAGAAACACGATAACACTGGAAGGAGTAGGCCTGTCAAATTATACTACGCCTCACCTTTTAAGTGCAATTAGCAAAGTGGAGACTGGACACATGTAGTCTGGTACTACAAAGAAATAGCTAGATCATTGATGATGATGTTGATATTCCGTAGAAAAACCATGCATAGTTCTCTGCCCAGTGACCCACTCCCAAAGATTCTTAACTGCGCCTATGCAAAAGTTATCATGCCACTATGAGATTTGAGAATAAACGCATTAGGATTGAACCTAAGTTGGAAATTACGCATTCAAATTGAAATTTGTATCCGATTTTAGTGTTTGTATAACACAACATTGATATTCATTAATGCAGATATCATTTTATTTTTTTTAATCATAAATTATTTCTTTATTAATTAATAATAAAATTACATATTTTTTAATTCTTCCTCAACAAAATTTTTAATATAATGTGGTTGTGATTTTTATAAATTATTATGTATAATATTAATCAATTTTGAGCAAAAGATTAGATAAAAAGTATCCAAGAAAGATACTTTCTTTCTTCAATTGTACAGCTATGGATGGGGCCACCACTCCTTAATCTCTGCAACACTTTTATCCTTTTTCTACTCACAGTCAAAGAGGAATGTTGGTGAAGGAGTGAGTAGTGAGCTCTCAATCTGCTGCTTTTAGGGTTCTTAGGCCCGTCACCTTTTTCTTTATCTTACACAGTGAGTGCTGGAGCAGGATTTTAGTGTTGGGGATGATGTTGGTGGTTGAGAAGAAGCTCTGTTTGTCACTGGCGATTGCTCTCTGTTATCTACTTCTAGCTGCTTCTTTTGTTCGTTCTAAGCATCATCATGGTAATGTGCTCTTCTTTTTCCTCTGTTTCCCTGTCAGCTTGCATGTATATGTGTCACTCTCAGGGGTCCATAACTATGAGCTTGGAGTTGGGATTGTGTCACTGTTACCGATTGTTCAATCTCTATTTTGGTTGTAGAAAGATGGGATGAGTGACTTTAGAACCCTAGTTAATGGGGAAATCAATCCATGGAGGAAGTGAAAATGTAGGTTATGTTGATTCGTTTTAAAGAACCCCGAGCTCTTGCTTTTGCACCTTACGATGTTCCGATGAGCCATTAACATGCGAAATATCCAAGCTTTTAGGGAAAACAATGGCTTGATGATTGCCTGATAAAAGCTAGGGCTCGAGTTTTTATCGATTGAATTGACAGAATTACTGCAGATTTCAGTTTATTGTAGCCTAAGACATGTAATGAAAGGTTTCTACCCATGTCTTGAGTAGGTGGTGATGAACCAGAGCTAGATGCTTTTTGTGTTTGTGTTTGTGAATTTACTAGGGAAATTGTTCTGATCAAGCCTCTAACAAGGCTTCACTAAGTGGCATCATTGAAGATTTGGAGTTTGTCATGATATTCCGAAAACGCTCCTATTGTTCATGTGTTTGGGAAGTTGGTCTGATCAAGCCTCTAACAGGGCTTCACTAAATGGCATCATTGAATATTTGGAGTTTGTCATGATATTCCAAAAACGCTCCTATCGTTCATGTGTTTGGGAAGCACACGGATTGAACATCGATTTCAGTAGCCACCAAAGAACTTAAATTGGCTGTGTTTATTGACAGCTATATATTCTATGCTTATACTCTTGTCTTTAAGTATATGTGCATATAGGTAGAGAGTATGGACACCAAGCAACTAACTTTGTTGTCTGGGAATCATAATCTCTATGCAAAGGGATTGTTTTCTTACTACATCATAACTCGGAAAATTTAGTATTAAAGAGATGTTTGTTATTAGAACAGCTATAGTCAGATGATGCACGTGTTGTTGCTTCGAAAATTGCTCTTAACAATTGATTGTTGTATTACCCTTTGATTGATCTTCAGGAAATGCTGCGAATGATCTTGTTGACATCATTAACAAGAATAGAACGGCGCACAAGCTACCACAGTTGAATGACAGCCCCGGTCTTGGCTGCATGGCCCTGCAATATGTTGAATTATGCAAGGGTAACTGCACTGGCAACAATGCTGTTAACTGCAAACCACCTGAAGATGACTTCACCGAGATTTTCGCTCCAAATTGTGGCGTAGAACTGCCGACTTTCGGCACAATAACAGGCCACATAGTGGGGTGTCAATCCAAGTATCTTGAGCCATCAATAGCCTTTTCACATGTTCTTGTTAAAGACAGTAAATCTTTATCACTTTTGAGAAACAAGTCGCACAGCCAGGTTGGAGTAGGCTTGATCGGGTTTCATAAAGGTCCCTTCTTTTGGTCTATTTTGTTCAGTGACGGTAAGACAAACTCTACATTTGTTCTGGAAGATCGCGGCACAGGAATTAAACAGAAGGAAGGGTGCTATAGCGGAAGCACATTCCCGTGCAGCTCCGGACATAGCGTATCTGTGCTTCTGAACATCATCTTCATCATCAGCTTGGCTTTCCTTCAGATCTATCATTTACACCAAGCTTGATTCTTGACAGTCTTACACCTGCTGAGAAAGAAAGACTCTGCTTTGAGATTCTGACCTATAGAAATTCTTATTTTGATGATTGTATAAGTGATTTTTTGACTTGGAATCTCCAAAGTATCTCAAATGTGGATTATTATGTTTGGATACTACTTATGACCTATTGTAATAGTCAATTTACAAGACTACTAAGATTTAGAGTGCTAGATTACTTAGTCTCATGAATTACATCATATTAGAATGAATTTGGTGTATTTAGGATATGATTTTATGATTTCTCTCACATGTATAACATGAGCATACACACACACGAATGTTGATTTAGAAAAATTGCACTTAATTGACATATTCTGAGATATGAAAGTTTCTAAATAATTATGACATGATTGTGCATTTCTAATGTCTTGGATTTTGATTTATCAATAAAAAGAATTGATAGATTACAATTAGTAATTTGGAGTTATTTGTCACAATTGGAAGATTGATTGATTAAAATGTACATTTAGATTAGGAAAATTTTCAAGTGGTAAGATAATTAACATATGGAAATTTAGGATGACTAAGCCTATAAATTAAGTGACATATGGTAGCATAATTAAGTGACAAAAGGCCTAGGAGCTAAGTGAAATGTGGCTGCTTAAAGAGTGGACATGTGTTAAGTTTGTTTTTTTAACAAGTGTCCTTTAACTATTCTTACACCTACACCAACATAGACACTTCCAGCATCATCTTCATGCTTCTATTGTTTTCTTTCCCTCTCATTCCTCTCACTGCTGAAACTCACTTCTCCCTCACAACTTAAGTTTTTGCTTTAAATTATGTCCATTACCAACTCAAAACCTTTATCAATTTCTTCTTAAAGATAGTTATATTCCGTTGTCTTCTTCTTGTCTCTGCTGGAACTCATCCTATTCCGTTAAAGTTCTTGAGATGATCTTGCATGCATGTGAGGCAAAGTAGGCTTGAAACATTGAGGTGGCATTTTACTTGAACAAGTAAGTGAAATACTAATCTTTGTGGTATGTGTTAGCAGAAATTATGATTAATGATTAGGGATAGATTGAATATGGTATTAGTATTGACATTATGCTGGAAAGCAATGAATGAAAGGGGTATTGTGTTTTTGGATGATTTATAATAGTGGTTTATGGGTTGTTATATAGATTATTTAAGTTGGGATTTAAAGTATAATTGATAATGAATTAATGCTAAAGATAGGAGTTAACAAAGTGTTTTCAAATCTAGAAAAGTTAGGACTGCATGTATGATGGTATAAAGTGAATGGTAATGAAGCAAATGAGTAGATTTTTGTGCGATTTAGTGTAACCAATATAAAAGCTAGACTAGCATGAAATGAAGTAGCTTTATAGGACATTAATTCTAAAAAAATTCTAATGAAGTCTCTAAGTATGTGAAATTCATGGAGAATTGAGGAAGAAAGACTACGCATGATTGTGGCCTGATTACTTGCCTTCTGTCATGATTGTGGCAAGTTCCCCCATGATTGTAGGCCTAGTTCTAGATTGATAATTTCTATTTTATGTACATGTTTAACAAGCTAAGGAAATTTCACTCTAAATTGGTGTATTTGTTCTTGAATAAGGCTTAGAATGAACCTAAATTATTGCTTGATTAATTAGTTAAAGAGCTTAATAAGTTTAAGTTGTCAATTGATGTCATAACTTAAATAATGGACTGTGTTGATATCTATGTATCCAAATTTAGACATTATGAGTTGACAAAGGAGTAAAGGTGTTCTTATGAATGCAAACATGATCTTAAGGACATTGGATATGGATGAATGAGAATCAGGAAATTGTATGATTATACATTGCTAGAAAAGTTTGGTGAATGTATGATTAATGAATTTGGAGTAAATCAAACTTACTTAATGTATAAACCTGATTGCAAACTAGTTGTATACAAGCTATAATGTTTGAATGGTCAAGAAATGTGTATAAGAATATATACTTGAAAAGTCAATTGAGCATGCTTTGAAATGTGTCACAAATACATTTGTATGATTATATATTCATATGATTAAACAAATTAGTGATTTATGAACTATATGTGTATTGCATGACGATAGACACGCAAGGTGATCAACAACATCTAGACATTGCCAGATCATCAAGGCAATAGCTTTTCTGGTGTGTACTGTAAGTTAACTTAGAATTGTAAACTCAATTATATATGCTTCTGTATGAATTGAATGTTTAATATGAAATGTGTTTACAATTGATTGATAAATGCTGGACTTAGATCTAAGGAGCTTGATGTATGGCACGTTTATACTAAAATGAAAACATGAGATATAAAATGATGCATCTCATCACATTGAAAAGCATGATCTAATAAAGGAGTTGTGACTAGAGTGATCTATGTGGGAAAAGAGATTTGAGCTCATGATTGTGAAAAAGAGCCCCAAGCTTAGAGACGTGGACTCGGTATCCACAACAGATACAGGCCATAAATGATCTCGGTGTCTATAACAAATACGGGACAGTAAATTAGGTTGATAGGCACTTAGTCACAACAAAACAAAAAATCAGAATGGAAACACATATGCATTTGCATATTCATCACTACATGCATCAATTGAGTGAATTGAAATTGATTATTGAATTGATTTGAAATAGTCAATTATAGTTGAAGTTAATGGAAAATGTGTTATTATATGCTTGTGAAAGTATGATAAACTTGATGTACTTGTTGAAGTATGATGAAATGTGATGTGGTATTCAATACTAGATGATATGATATACTTTTTATAATCTGACCTGAGTGAATGCATCTATGAACTCACTGAGTTCGCAAACTCATCAAAATTGCAATGTTATTTTTCAGGTTCAAGGGAGTTCTAGCTATTAAGGTTATATAGTAGAAGTCTAGTACTTGCATTTTGAGGACAAGAAATGGCTCAAAGGCCTAATTAGTTGAATTTAAGGAGTCTAGTTAGAGTCTTAAGTATTAGCATCCCATTTCATGTTATATTTTTGGTACTGAGATTGAACTTAAACAAATGTTGTGTAATGTATATGTGAATTGTGAATTTTAATGATATGTGACTTTTATGTTTGTAAATGAAATGGGGAGAATTGAACATTTATAATGCTTATGATATGTATAATGCCTTTAATGGGTTAGTTTGATTGTCCTAATGTACCATTTTCATAGAGTATGTTTTTGAGTATTCTCTAGCATGTTCAGACATATGCTCTATGGGAGTGGTGTGTTACACCTATCCTAGTTAAAGGTAATTCAACCAGTAGTCATCAAATATAACATGAACTATATGGAGGTAGTTAAGTGATTTATACAAGATTCATCACTCTAAAGTGATTAAGGATAATCTTCCCTTTTGTTATTATTATTAAATCAAAAAATTCTTAACTAAGGTGGAATGAAACTTTGAAAATGGTTTCAACTATCATTAATTGAATCAATTACTAATAATAGAAAAATAATATGATTGGACTCAAATAGAGTAAATATTAACTCAAATTCTATCTTTAATCAAAATATTGTATGTTGAAAAGATTGAATTAAATATAAAACTCGTGCACATAAAG
>JANZLK020000380.1:552444-564895 GCA_026937615.2 Erythroxylum glaucum
TATATTAATTGTGGTTATTATTTATATGTAAAATATTTAAAAATTATTGTTATTTTATATTAATTGTCATTATATTTATTATTAAGATTTTTGAAAATTTGGTTGATGTAAACAGTAAATTAGTAAAGTACAGTACAACTATATAATATACCAATATGGACTATTTTGTAGTTTTTAAAAATTTTAGGGACTATTTCATAAATTAAAAAAAAATTTCGAAACGGTACTCGGTATCAACCGGTACCGGTACAATTCTGTTCCAGAACTTAATTCGATACCAAGTTCGGTACGATATTCATAACATTGGTCATATGACATCTCTTTTTATGCAAAATATAAATAATAAAGGTTTCACATAATCCTTTTAAAATTTATTAATCATGCATCAATACCATATATTTGCATAAAATTAAGGGCATACATGAATTTAAAACAATGATTTAAATCATGCAATTTAACAAAATTGGGTTAATCTGTCAAATTTGAAATATTTATGAGTCCAATCTGTAAATTCAGTATAAAGATTGACATTTTCAATCCGTAGGTATATTATATATAATTTATTGTTTTTTTTATAAGGAAAATAAAACTGAAAGCTAACTATCGACAGAGGTCTGCAGTATAAAATTCCTTGTTTATTCTTGATACACGAGCTTCATAACTGGCAACAGAGGTTCGTGGAGAAAATGTAATCCTTGACTAGCTAAGGCTGCGACCCACGTCATAGGTATAAAATTAAAAGATTTTATGATGGGCACAAAATAGTGTTGAGTTCCACAAATCATGCTTATGCTTTACAATTATAAAACTAAAGCTTGCAATGATACCCCACGTAATTAAGGTTCTGCAAAACTGCCCCACGTAAAACAAAGTTTTGTTTCCAGAAAATTTTTTCGAACCCGTATTTAGCAAAAATGAAAATGTTGTTCGCCGTTTATCTATCCAATTGTATCTTCTCTTCTAATACTCCATTTTTGATGATTCAAAAGTTATTTTAAACAAAATTGAATTTTGTTTAGACATGAAAGATCAATTTCAGACTCTAACATCATCAATACGTGCAGCAGAAGAGGTCACTCGTCTATACATATAATCACAAAAATTCAGTTACACCAATGCAGAGGTAAATAAGTGCTGTGATACGAATTGTAAGGCATGAAAAGAAATTGTTAGGATTTATTTTTAATATATCCTATTTTTATTTTTTTGACATTTTAATTGGACATGAAATTCTGTTGAAAGCAGAAAGTAGATTTGATTTGGAAGTAATTACCTTCGTATGTTGGTTGCTTATCCTGGAACATATCTATTTGAAAAAGGATTAGCCTAAGGTAATTTAAATGAGATTGCGTGATTTATGTAGATTTGGAGAAGATTTTTTTGGCTGACGTGGAACAAAAGTGCTGGGTAATCTTTTGATCAGGAATTAATTCTTGCTGGGGTAAGGAAAAAGGTGTGTGCATGTATGGTGCTCTAGCGGCTGCTGCGTTCTATCAAGACTTGATCTTTTGATTAAGTGTTCTTGTGTGAAGGGTTTTTTTGGTAGCAGCAGCATACGTCCATCATTGTTACTTTCAGCTAGCAATTTCTTTTGGTGATGTTGATGATGTCGCAGGATGATTTACATGATTGAAGTTTTTTTTTTTTTTTTTGCTGAAAGTAGACTTTCTCATAAATTGATATATATACGCTATTAGTGCGGCTATTTGGTTTGTTGGCGACAATTTTCAGAACTGGAATTGTCTTACTCTCTTTTTATTTGTCTTCGTTTTTTAAGTAGAAATAGTTTGGAAAATCCTCTGACGAGGTTAACACGAGTTGGTCGTGTTATTGGGAGTGGTTGAAAAATCCTCTGACGAGGTTAACACGAGTTGGTCGTGTTATTGGGAGTGAAAGTCTTTCAAGAGTAGTTAGGTTGTGGGCTAGTTGCATAGATTGAGGTGTACATGATTGATCAATCTTTGTAATCTTTGAGAACTACAGTGGAAGAAATTAATCTGGATGAGGGCTCTGCAGACGTAAGCAAATTTGCCGAACTGCGTTAACAAACGTCGGTGTTTATTTGGAGTTCTGTTCTTGCGATTGCTTATTTATTTGTACCGAAAAGTTTATTTTGGATAGTCTGCGAATTTATTGATAACTTAGTTATTTCAGAAATGATATACATGTCGAGAGATTCAAATAGGTGAGAGGACTCTTCTAAGCTTTTAACAAATTCAATAAGACGATGTATTAGAAAATGTCAAGCTTAGGGACCAATACCTCCTGGCACATAATTTATATTCCTAGTTGTCTTCTGTCAAAACAACAGAAGGAGATGACAGTTTGTAGTGGAAGAACACGAGGTTTCAAAATGAACAGACAGACCTTATCATAAGGAAACGAACGGATAACAGCACGACCATATATGTACTCTACACAAATGGAGATTTTTTTTTCACGTTTCTTTCCTTTCTGGGCTTTTGTTACACGCCTGAATTTCGATTCTGAATTTTTTCCACAAGCCAATCTTTCTGGTGTTCATACTCGTTTTGGATTTATTCCAATACCATTTTGGTACTGTAGGAACTGTTTTGTCCTGGCTTCTCAAGAATCTATGTAAAGCGTATACTTGGTCAGAGCTTGAGACCATTTCTCGTGCTTTATGTGATTAAAGTTTCTTTTCCCTGTCCAGCTTCACTATATTTGAGGGACATTGAACTTTTGAGGCAGTTGTTCTTTGATATTTTGTCTTTCAATACTTTCTTATGAGCTATAAAATTTCTTGACTTGATATTTACTCTCATGTTTTTGCGCATAGAGTTTCTATTCTAGCATGGCATCTGCCAATCCTTTCTTTGATGATGTGCGGAGGGTACCTTGGGTGATTGATCCTCTGCAAGACAAAGCTTTTCACCTTCTCATGGCCCCAGTATAGAGCATTCTTGCGGTTTATGGGTGATGATGATGAGGCAAACTATAGCTACAGTCTCGAGGTTGGTGGGAATGGGAGGAAGATGATATGGCAAGGCTTGTGATAATCTTGATGGACTTTAATCCAACAAAATGTGGCTTTTCGCTTTTCTGGTGGTGACCAGAAAGACTAGAAATTTAGGTACAGGTTGCACATGGGAAGATGCATGACTGCTTTCATCTACAACTTCTTTGCAGTCTAGTTTACATCAACAGCTAGCAGTAGATAGGCAATGGCCTCTTCTAGTAGTGCTGTCGATCTCTGTTCACGAACTTACTGGAACTATAGGGAGATACTCTTTGCTTGTCTAGGAATTAGGTATGAGATGATAAAGAGAGCTCCGCCTATCCATGAAATGCGGATTGATGGAGCTCTTGACATTGCTTTGTTTTTCTCTCTTTTCTTATCAGCGACTTCTGATCCTTATGCATGAACTGGATCTCTCTTGCACATGCAAATTTTTGACTTCTAAAACCTATAGATTGAGATGGATACATGGTTCCAGTAGCATTTAGTCTTCTACAGTTATGAATCAAATGTCTCTCTGAATTCTTTTCTGAATCAGTCTTTCAAGGATGCTGTTTTGAGTATGTTAGAATGAATAGTTTGATGATAATTTATAGTTTTTTAACATAATCTATTTCTGTCTATCGGTATAGTTTATGAACTTTCAAAAGATTTCCATCAATAGTCCTTTCAAGTTATGATCAAGAAAGAACATGAATCAAAACTTTAAATTACCTTAAAGGGCAGACTGGGATGTAGGTTTTTCACTTCGAAGAGTTGCAGAGGAGGTGCATTATGTAGGGAGTCTTAAGCTGAATGTAAAAGGTTAATAACTGTTGAACTGATTGTCCCATCCCATTATTTCTCCTTTTATTTCAAATGACACAAAAAACCAAAAGTAGAATAAATCAGAAACAGGGTTCAACTGAGATGGTAGGAAGTTTAGAAGAACATATAGAATTGTAAACTAAACCAAAGACAATCCCTGAAATGCATGTTCACAAGTATACAGGAAGAAGATAACTGGGAGAGTCTCCAATAATGCACCAGCATATATATCCTGTTTCTTCCACTTCATGTTTAACTCAATTTAGTAAGAAATGGAACTATATCATGAAGTTTTCTGTTCGATTTTGACAATATTACTTGTTTCTCCCAATTAGTAGTTCTAGTCTACCTACAGAAGATTGCATGCAAGCAATTAATGATCCGGATACAGATACTCCCATTTGCAAATTCCTATCCATCAAGATGAACCTGTTGGTGGGCTGGATGCATACTCTCGATCCATGACCTCGATTAGTTTGTTGGCTATAGCAGTGGCATAGATACAGGAATCCTCGTGTATCTGCAACATAGAAAGATTCTGTCTTTAGTAAAAACATTTCATTTTTATTCAAATAAAGAAGCAAAATAAGTTAGGGAGAACAGACCTTAGTGTTGAACAAGAAGCTGCAGTGGTCGCCAATGTGACCACCAGCAACGTGGTGGAGATCCAATTGGAGTTCATCAAGGACCTTGGACACAATCAGCAAGCAGTTGATCTTCTTTCTCTGGATCACTTTAATGGTGACCTCGTCTTCTATAATTCGAACATCAACCTCTGTATCCTTGGACTTCCTTTGAAGCCAAGAGCTCCTCAATGATGTAGTATGCTTCCGATCTGGGTCACCAATACAATTCATATTCAAGCTCTCTACTACATTCCCATTGGCTTCCCCTTCAGTCTTAATCCTCTTGATCCTCTGGCTCCCACATCTCTTCTTCTCCACTCGTAATTTGAGCTCTTCAACCGTTCCAAGGAGTTCTTTGATGTAATCTCTGGCATCTCTCAGCACTGATGCTCTATCATTCTACTCCCTCCCAATAATTTTGCATTTGCAATTAATGAAAAGGGTTATTAAGAAACACCATCAACAAGCATATCAGATACTTTTCCTATATTGACAGTTGATCTAACAAACAAAAAATGATAATCATATCAGATACTTTTCCTATATTCTTGCGCAGACACGAAGGGGAACTACAACCTATGACATGACTAGGTAATTAAGTACCTTTGTGGGTTTTGGAACCAAACTCCTCAACGTCTCAAACTTATCAGTCAAGTGTTTCCTCCTTTGATGTTCCGAGACTTTGATGCCCTTGCCACCTTCCTGTCCTTTACCAACGTAAGACATATTTGCAGTGAACTCCGTAGTATTAACACCGTGATCGAACTGTTGAGGGTCATCTGCATCTGTGTAAAGGCGTCCTCCGTTACACTCCTTGTAATCATCCCCTAAAACACCAAACAAAGTGCCACCTCTCGAGGCAGTTGCTGGCGACGTGAGAGCATGGGTCGGTAGAGAGTGAAACAGCTCTCTAAAGTAAGGGGTCTGTGGTGGAAGGTTCAAAGGGAAGATAGTATCATATAGAACAGTAGATGATGAAGCTGTATCTGCCATTGGAAGGTCACCAACAGGTCCTAAGCTAGGGTTGAAACCAGGGTTGGTGAAGGAGACAGATGAATTTGGTAGTAAAGAAGAGGTTGAGCATCTCGGTAAGTGGAAAAGATTGAGAAGGTCAGGTGTTGAAGGAGGGTATGGTGTTTCCACCAAGGAATCATGTATCAGACTGGCCTCAAATGCTAGCTGCTGTTGAAGCTGGAAAGAGAGTTCTTCAGTCGAGAGTTTTATATTCTCTTCAATGCTCTCATGGTGGCTGTCTGTAGCTCTGTTTACCATTAAAGACGGTGGTAGTGGCAAGAAAGAATAAGGCTCACCATTCTTATCTTCTTGGATGGAGTTAGGATCAAAACAGCCCTTTTTATCAGCCACCATTTTGGAGTTGTACTCTATTATCTCCTGCAATAGAAACAGAATTTGAAACCAACGATTTATTACTACTTCGACAGCCAAAAAAAAAAGAAAAGAAAAGGAAACAGCACGATAAAGCCATTGGTGGAAAGAGAAGTTTTATAATTTACACTCAAGCTAAGCTAGTACAAATGCATATTCTGAAGCCCGACGCATCAAAGGTCAATACTTTGTGGGTATATAGAGCTTGGAGGAAAACCCAAATAGGAAATAGCCTGAAAGCGAAGAACGAAGGTGAAATCTCTTCGTTCACTATAGTATAAAAGACAGACTGCTAGAGAGAGAAAGAAGAGTTACTGATATGAAGGTGGAAGTTAAAGGCGAGAAAAGAATGTATTTTGGTTTTGACGGGTGAGGAATTTCTGTTTTGTACTAAAAGTAAAGGTTTGTTGCTGAGATTACATTCACTAGGCCCCACTGATACCCCTTTACGACCTTGTTTAGCTTCTTAGAAAATAAAGTTCATCTCCTTTGTGCCTCCTCTTACCACTCCTGCATAACTGTTGATGGAATCGCTAAAAATGTCATCTTTTTGAACTTCGGGGGTGTACCAGAATCCATAAAAGCAAATGGTGCCTCACTCTCTTCATATTCTTCTCATCTCCAACAATTCAGGTTCAAATTCTTTTACCATAAAAGAGATAAAGAATCGACAGAGACAAGTATGCCAGCCAATGTTTGGTGCTGCTCAGGTAGTTACAGAAGGAGGACAACTCTGCAGCAGATTTGGCTGCTCACTATAGACATTTATACACTTGTCCAAGTGGGCAACAAGTAAAATGCAGAGTGTGACAGATCCCACAGAATCGCTGTATTGTCTCTGGTTAATAAGGACAAGCACTTTGTTGGCTTTTCTTGAAGTGTCCATCACTTCTTTTAAATCAAAAAATGAAAAATAGACTAATGCTCTTTCGTTATCAGTATAGATATGAACTAGTATTTTACGTAATAACAATATCATACAGAAATTGTGATGGGAGGGATGCAAATAGAGCATTCTTGCCATTTGTGGTTATTTTGGCCAACTATGGCAGTTTAGGTCTGAGGTATAGAGGAAAATGTGTCTAGAGCTTCTCTTTACTGATTAGTTTTGGTCCCCACAGCCCCATTATCTTCAACTACTCCATGCAAATTGTCAGTCTAAACTAACCTTTTTTTTTTCTGTACAAAAACAGAATGGGACAAGTAAATCATCTAGCTTCCCCACGGTTTCATATCAAAATACTGAAGTACAAAAGCAAGAGTATAGCTTTTTCTTCGTACTAATCAGTGATTTATTGTCCTCTAAGATAAGATAACCAAAAGGAGCAAAGGTTGTGGTCTTATAAACTATACCGATACTGGATCAAATCCCTTTCTTCGTAAAAATACGTAAAAAATGTTAATCGTACTTAAAAAACCGAGTATTCTACCGTTAATTAACAAATCAAAAGCTAGGGTTATAGAAAGCAAGCAAGAAGAAGTAATGTGATTTTAAAAGACATGTCATTCCAATACATGGGATGGGATGCTTCTGATATTTAGATATGTACAGTAATTAGTCTTTGCAGAGAACCGTAGCAACTGCTAAAGTAGGGTGACGGAAGATCTGGCAAGGCAGAAGCATAAGTGGGGTTAGTCATGTCCATAATGGAGGCATGAAAATGTATGTTAGTTGCAGAGGAAGATGTCGGGTTAGAAAAGGCAACCTGAGGCAGGACTTCACTGCTTAAAGTGCCTGAAAGTTTGAAACATTTGACTGGTTGAAGCATTCAAACATTATGGCACCATCATAACTTGATTAGTTATGCTGCAGATGCAAAGTTATACCATGAAACCACTTGCATAACAAACTTTCCAGGGAACAAAATAATTTGATAAGCATGTTATTCTTTTATGATCTGTTAACTAAACTCACAATTATTTCACTTCCTGGAAAAGGATTGGTAACAATGCCTGAAAGGACAAGTTTCTTAGGCATCAAACTGAATGGTTTCCAGGAGGCAAGCTATTTGTGTGCTAACTCACCTTTACTATATTATCTCAAAACATATCAACAAGCTGAAGGGAATATGTACAAATACAAACAGAAAACCTTCTTGGACTTGCAGACTTGGAAAAAGGTCAGTCTATCGTTCAGCAAATTGCCCCAGAAAACCAGCTAAATTTTTTTTTCTGTTAGTGCTATCTTTCTAGTAATTCATATACGTTGAATCAATCATGAGATGATGCTGGCTTTTGTATCCACAGGAATACTAGATCGAAGGGAAACAATATACGTTGAATCAATCATGAGATGATGCTGGCTTTTGTATCCACAGGAATACTAGATCGAAGGGAAACAATCAGGCAATCACATTATGTCTGGTAAAGACCATCATATTGTTGAAAATCAACAAAATTTGATTTCAAGTGCATTTAACCATTTGAACTTCAATGGGGTAAAACTAAATACAATTTCAAGCGCATTTGGCCAAGTATGCATCCCATCCTTTAAGCCGATACTCACGGGCTGCCTCTGCAGGATTTGCTGCCTTTATAATTCCTCGACCAACAATTATGGTATCACTCCCCCTATCATATATGACCTGGAACATCATTTGCCAGACAGTTAAAAGGTTGTAATTTCTGTCATAAGCGCATGCTGAACTACAAGAAAGCCAACATGTATCTTTTTCCGCTAGGGCATAGACCGAAAGTGCAGAAAATGGTGAAAATGAAGGGTAGCTAGTGACCACGGAACAGACTTACAGAATATGGAGTGTTGTACTGCTGACCAAGGGCATCACCACCAGTTACCATTTGAACTCCAGGAGTTGCCTGAATGAAAGCTGGATTTACTGGTGCACCTGGCCATGATGCTGGATTAACTGAGATGAAGCCGATAACAAAGTCAGAATGTTTTTCAGCAATTTTGATTGCTGCAGCCGTGTAGTCTCCCTTGGCAAAGTTACCAGCTGAACTCATTTCAGCCAGCAGTAACAGACCCCTACCTCGTGGCAAACCCTAAACAAATGCCAAAGAATGCAAGTTAATGTCGTTCCATATGATATCAAAGTGTGGCCGGACAAAAATTTAGCCAGTTAAGAAGGAAACCTTCAATTTCAGGCCATCTACAATACCAGGACCAGAAATAATGTGGGCATTGACAATATCAGCCCATTCCAATATTCGGAAGATACCTCTGCAAACAACACAACCAAGACACATCAGGCCACTGGGAGATACTAACAGAAAAATAAACAAGAAAGAAAAGGAATCTGGACACTACTTCTTACCCTTCATACTGCATAGTCACTGTGTTTCCAATGTCAGCAAACTTACGATCTTCAAAGATTAAGAAATTGTACTTATCTGCAATCTTCATCACCACATAAAGCAACAATGAGCTATAAGATTTAAATGTTTATATAAGTGTTTAGACTAATGCATAAGATAAAACTTTCCTATTCCAAAGTCGTAAACAACTAGAGAACAGTCAAAGGAGGTTCAAACAATTTAAGATAATGTTGTTATGTCATTGAGTCACCATATACCACAATTGAAAGGACAAGCCTGTCAAGTTGAATTCTAAAATTTCATAATGAAGAGAATTGAAATAAAAAAGATCCTGAAAGTTTGATCGCATGATTTACAGATAACAACAATAATTCTCTGGTCTTCATAAATGTTGCAACCCATTCAAAACTCACAATATCATTCACTTGGATAAGAATGCTTAGATGTATAATCTATTTGAGTCTTCAACCGGTTAGTCTCTAGCAAGTGTCAGAATCCTCTTACTACCATTTAGTCTCCAAAGAATGGACAGGAAAGCATACCAGGAACAAGTAATATAAAGAAAAATTGCCACTTTTTAGAAGCTTAAGCAACTTATGATCTAGTGGAGTACCGAGCGAAGTTTTGATCCAAAATCTGGAGTAAAATCAGCAAGTATGTCTACGTGGGTTTTCAGTAAGCATATCTCCGGCCCAACCTGCACAAAACAAAAGCAAGCTCAGCCGAAACAACAAAAGAAAAAAGTCAACAAAGATCAGCCACTGTAGCAATCCAGGCCACCAATCTTTACAGGGCAAAATCATTTCCTGTAATTATGCGAATAACTGGCCCAAAGTGGCATCACCGGAGAAAAATTATAGTAACTGGTCCACGTAAAATCAGCCCAATACGAAAATTCTCAACTTCCAGAGAAGATGAACAAGAACCATAGTACTAAAAACGCAAATTTCTACCCAAAGTTCAACGCTCCTTTTGGCTGGAAATCTGATCAACTCAAAATCAAACATATAAACTCTTCCATCATGCATCTTCGTCGAGACCAAAGACTTCCATTACTAGGAACATCATCCTGTGGGTTCGTTACACATGATATCCATATTTTACACTTTTTAAACTCTCATATAATAACATGCTTCCTGGGACAAAGCTAAAACTAAAAGTTTCCAAGCAAAAAGGCAGAGCACAGAAAGAAAGAAGATAGACTTAAACTGAATACAAACAATCATATTCTCACGTTCTTCGTAGCAAATACAAAGAAAACAAAGAAGCTTACTTTCTCAGCAAGGTCAATTAATTCAGCAGCGGTACCAACATCAGCAGCAACACACAAGTTGCTCTCCTTCTTCACCATAACCTCAAACAACCTCTTTCCAGTAGGATTCTTGGCCAACTTGGCTCTCTCCTCAAACCCAATTCCTTTAATCCTAACTTTCTCCAAATTGGGCACTCCCACCTTTCGATTCTCCTCCAGAAACTTCGTCACAACTCTTCCATCTCCTCCTCAACCTTTCCTTTCTCTCTCAACACCCTAACCATCTCACTCAACTTTATCAAAGCATGCAACTTTATCCCATTCTCCTCTTCTAAATTCTCCCTCCCTCCTTGCTCTCTATCGATCAGAACCACGGTGTCCTCACTTTAAGCCCCGCTGCCGTAACGGCACTGCGGTTTCCAAAACAGAGGCGCCGCTGTGACTACATCTTCGATGATCAGACACGTCCGCGAGGGATGGAAAGGACCATCGATGGCTTTTGCGGTGCCCTAGTCTTTTGCTTCCTTGCGGCGCATGACCATTATATAGAGCAGTGGAAGTGAGTAGTGGGAGGAAGGCTTTTACTCTGCTGCTCTCAAACTGCTCATGTGCTCATTATATAGAGCAGTGTTACATTTGTTACGTAACAGTAGAGCACCATTTGATTTGGTTTTGTAAGCACGATTTGATTTGATTTGATTGTTGGCCTATTCTGTTTTTGTACAGCTACTTTCGACTGCCCCCCAATTTGCATGGAGTCGAAGATAGAAAACTATCACAGTTGGCCAAATATCCACAGATGGCATGACTGCCTCATTTGAAACTCTCCCCTCACAATTTCTATGTGATGTTGTTATTACGTAAAATACTAATTCATATAGAAAGAGCATTAGTCTATTTTTCTTTTTTTGATTTAAAAGAAGTGAAGATGGACACTTCAAGAAAAGCCAATAAAAGTGCTTGTCCTTATTAACCAGAGACAATGCAGCGATTCTGTGGGATCTGTCACACTCTGCATTTTACTTGTTGCCTAATTAGACATGTATATAAATGTCTACAACAAGCAGCCAAATCTGTTGCAGAGTTGTCCTTCTTCTTGTCCCAAAAAGGTGGATTTGTCTACCCCAGGCACCCCCATATCCTGGCCCGATAAAATAGTGAAGGGGTAAATTACGGTCTGATCTCAGCCAGCTTCTCAATAAGGTGGTCCACTCCTCCCGTTGTCGGGATTCGAACCCTGATCCTTGTCTCAAGTTAACCTTGCCAATGATCAACTGATCTACTCGTGCGGGCAAAGTTGTCCTTCTTCTGTAACTACCTGAGCAACATCAACTTTTTATCTGTTCTGATAAAAGAATTTGAACTTGAATTGACAAAGACAGAAGAATATAATCAAGAATATTATCAGCTAAATGCAATTAGCTAATTGTCAAATATAACTTAGACATCATATGCTAAAGGAACAATAAAAACAAAATGATTAATAGTGTGTCTTTGATAATAATACAACAAAAATTTATGGGCAGTTCACTGCTAATTTAAAATCGCCATATATACAAGACTAGCAGATGACGGAATCAGATGATAGTTTGATTTTAAATGATAGGACATGATCAGATCGTAGTCACTTGAGACATTGTTTGTGGGTGAGAAATATCGAAAGCCATAACTTCTCTAAAGTTATGCATGTGAATACTAAATAGTTCACTTCGGGTTTGAAAAATAGGTGAGCAAATCAAATTAAAGGCTTTTCCATTCTCACTTAAAGATGCAGCAAAGAACTGGTTATTTGATCTACCTACTGGGAGTGTAAAAACGTGGATAGATATGAAGCGGCTATTCTTAGAAAATTATTTTCTAACATCAAAGATAGTGAGTATTTAAAAGGAAATCTATGACATAAAGCAACATAATGGAGAGTGTAACATCCCGTTACTGTTAGCAAGGGTATTTTCGTAATTGGGACAGGTTGATAGGGTTTCATTGCATTCACTGACTGAGCATGTTACTGGCCTCTAATTATAGAGGAACAGGTTTATTGCATATACATTTATTCATAGGTACATGCATTCATGATTTTCCGGGATTTGATTGTGAGTATGAACTGACTGGACTGACTAGATT
>JANZLK020000380.1:572475-584721 GCA_026937615.2 Erythroxylum glaucum
GGATGATTAGCCTAACCCACAATTCCTGCGTTCTTCGATCAAAGCAGCCCTTTTCATCAGCCATCATTTTGGAGTTGTACTGTATTATCTCCTGCAATAGAAAACAGAATTTGAAACAAACAATTTATTACTACTTCGACAGAAAAAAAAAAAAAAGGAAACAGCACGATAAAGCCATTGGTGAAAAGAGTTGTGATGAAGTATCTGGAGGATAATGGGATAAAATTGCATGCTTTGATAAAGCTGAGTGAGATGATGAGGGTATTGAGAGAGAAAGGAAAGGCTGGTTGAGGAGCAGATGGAAAGGTTGAGGGTGTTGAGAGACAAAGGAAAGGTTGGTTGAGGAGGAGATGAAAAGAATTATCATCTCACTCAGCCAAATAAACCTAGATGATAATTCTTTCCATCTGCTCTTCAACCAAAGTTTCCTTTTATGAGGGTGTTGAGAGAGAAAGGAAAGGTTAGTTGGCTGAGGAGATGGAAAGACTAGCTGGGGATGAGGAGATCTCTGTAGGATCAGAGACTCCATTGATGAAGACGACGACATCGTTGTTGGAAACAAAAATTGAAGCTTTAGCCTCTTTAAGGGAGTGGGAGATTGGAACTGCTTTTACTATTAAGTCTGCTCTCATCTCAAACTGCTCATTATATAGAGCAGTGTTACAACCCTATTCTGCTTTTCTACACGAACAATCTGCATGGAATAGTTGAATGGACTGCCAATTTGCATGCATGGAGTAGTTGAAGATAATGGGATATGCGTGTTCTGAAAGCCTGCTGCTAATTAAGCTGCTGGAAGGAGATCAGAAAGTTCAGTTAACGATAATGGGATAAGCCTGTTCTGAGATGGGGTAATTAGGTAAATATAATCGTCCATTTAAATTCAGAACATAGACCATGTTAATGGATAAGGAGATACCAACCCTTTTGTCTGAAAGTGGAAGCGAAAAGCTTTTCCTGCTGTAGTAGTAACCAACCCTTTTGTCTCCATAGCTCGATCTTTGATTTCTCAGTGTTGTAATTGCAGATTAAGAACTGCTAACACAGTTTGGCTGTTCCTGCTCTAAACAAAATCATACGAAAAGGGTTCAGGAGGTTCTTGAATCAACTCTACAAAGTAGTACATCTAACAAGCAATTAATCCCATTTCTAATTCAGTTTTTAATTTTCTGGTTTGATTTAGTTAGTAATTATTGTTGTTAAAAATTGATAATTTTATTAATTAATCACCAATTTTTAACTAATTTATCCTATTCACATTCACACGCATGATAATTCCTTCTTCTAGTAAAATCACTTTTCGTGAAATGGACTATCCTCACCTACTAAAAGTAGAACTCTTCCACCTTCAGGCTTCAATTCCAAGCCTGTTCCAAGGAATTTGTATGGTATCAGATCAGAACAGTATGGACAGGTTTTAAAGATCCGAGTAAAGAAAGGATAAATCTGGCATTATAAAGATATGAATCATACAAGAACTAGAAAAAAAAGAAAGATGCTAAACAGGAGGATAACAGTAATCTTTATATTCTTTCTGCAATCTCAAAAAGCTTTTTTCAAGATTTGATACGTAGGGAACAAATCTGTGACCTAACTGCTATTCACGTTTTGACCGCAAATCTGGTACTTTGGGAGATTATTACACAATCACGTGGTTAAATATGTTATCAGGATCACTTTTGTCCTGAAAATACTCACTGCTAAATCGTAATTCTGTCGAAATTCGATATGCCATTATCTAAATTAAGACAACAATAACGAAAGAAAGAACAAAATGAACACTTTCCACTCATTCCAGCATCAAATCAAAAGACGCAAGGTTTTGTACCTGAAAGAATGGAACTTTTTTCATCTTTCTTCTAGTTTAAGCATAGCAGGCAGGTACATACTGACGGAAATTTCAACCATCAAAAGAAAATGAAAAAAAGACCATATGATATAAATAGTAGTTCTGATGATATTAATAGATAATGTTAGTAATAAAAGATTTAGTTGGTAAAGAGTCCCATGCACGTGCATGTAATGTGCTCCGTATTCTAAGAGAAGGGAAAAATGGGGTCAAGTTGGCCACCACCTCCTTCGCTAAATACTCAATGATGAGGAAAGGAAGGTACTATCGTTGTTATTATTATAATAATAAGGAAAGAACATACCACCTTCTTTGCTTGTTGTCCAATTCAAATATCAACCTAGAAGATCCGGGAGATTCTTGACGAAATCTGCCGGATCTTGCTTTCCAAACTGTCCAGATTTCCTACAGGATTTGTATCTTTTAGAGGACATGACTCACCATTTAAGACATCACCCACCTTCTTTTGTTTCTCATTGTTCATCTTCTTTTTTCTGCTTCCCTGGTTCTGTTCTTCTTCTTCTTGTGTTCTTGCAACCTTATTTGGATTCTTGCATCATTTCTGCAACATGGGTTTGGCCACAGAGACTCAGTTTCATGTCCTTGCTGTTGATGATAGCCTTCTTGACAGAAAGTTGATCGAAAGGCTCCTGAAGACATCTTCTTATCATGGTATGTTGCGTTCCCGTTGGTGAAACAGAGAAACTCTGTTGGTTGTTTAATTCCATGTTGATCTTAATTGTTAACGATCTATGTTTCTTCATCTTCTACAGTTACCGCAGTTGACTCTGGAAGTAAGGCTTTGGAGTTCTTGGGTCTGAATGAGGGCTCTGAAGAACATAGAGACTCAAATCCAACCTCTATTTCTCCGGATCATCATCGCCATGACACTGAAGTAAACTTGATCATCACAGATTACTGCATGCCTGGGATGACAGGATATGATCTCCTAAGAAAAATCAAGGTAATTTCTTATTGATTTCGAGTCGTTGTTCCCAAGATCAGTGTGTTTGATATGTGCAATCACTCACTGGAATCTGATTATAGATGTTTCTAATGGCTTTCAGGAATCTAAATCGTTCAAGGACGTACCAGTTGTGATAATGTCTTCAGAGAACGTCCCAGCAAGAATTAATAGGTAAGATGTATCAAAGAAATAATTTCCCTTACATGATTATTAAGTTTGATCCACTCAATATTTTGATATACGAATTAGCAACCTTACATTGCTCGGTGGGTATTGATCAGATGCTTGGAAGAAGGTGCTGAAGAGTTCTTTCTGAAGCCAGTTCAATTGTCAGATGTGAACAAGCTTAGACCTCACCTGATGAAGGGAAGAGTCAACGATGATCAGCTCAATAACAAGAGGAATGACATGGAAGAAATTCACTCACATGATAGAACGAAAACCAGATACAATAATGGATTAGAAGTTCTATGATTAGGCAGGATCTAGGAATTTACCAGGCACCGGGAGAAAATTTCTTGATCTGATCTTTATCCATTTTTGTTCATTTTTTTCACCTTCTCTATAGGATTGACTATACAAGCTTAATAGAAAATTTTATACAGAGCCTGAAAACACTTTGTAATGTTTTTCTTTGAACATCTAATAACATAAGAAGATAATCTGAATCATTCGAGGAAGCAACCTCGACATTGCAACTACAGAAATCAAAATGTTCCACAAATTTTGTTGTTTAATCATGGCTCAAGAGTTTAAAGATCCCATTTCTCTCTTTCAATCAAACGTCACGCCTGAGTCAACTGTTCAGAAAGCTATAGCTAATCTATTCATCAATCGACAAAGAAGTTTGTGCTTGAAAACTATAGCCTATTCTCCAATTTTCAATTATATTAGGTTGTTGAAGATAGGTAATTCCAACCACCTATGCTAATATAAGAAAAAACAAAATGTTCTGTAAGAGATTCTGTGCATAATATCTAATATTATAATGTGGAGAAGCAATTTTCTAGATCATACAATCTTTTATCCGTTTACTTTTCAATATCAATAGTGCAGTGAACAAACTTGAACCAACAGATACATGAACTATGATATCCGAAAATAGTCAAAGGCAGCTCACCCACGCTAAAACAGAAGAAAAGAATGTCTAGGTTCATGCACACCTTCAAAAGGATGTTTTACTTTTGCTTCCTACTGGAGAATTATGATCTCACACGTGTCCTCTGATGCTTAGCCTGCATACACAAATATCAACAATTTTCAGACCACAAGGGAACAGATACAAGGTTCAAACTGAAATGGATTTTTGGGTAGAACCAGCCCCTTTTGTGACCTCTCATGCAGTCATGCAATTCCATTTTTAGCTAGGAAAGCATTGTTCTCTTTGCTTATAATCATCACTTGAATCAACTCCTCCCAAAGTCACTGATTGAAGCGATAGAGTAAGGGAATGTGGAACTACAAAGTGGAAATATATATAAACGTTTGCATTCTAATGTTCAACCGAATCTCAGCAATACAAGTGAGTGATCCTGTATTATCTTCTGGGATCAACAGAAAATGATTCATTCCTTCACCAAAACATAGAAATCAGACTACCGTGAACAACCAAGTAATTTTCCTTTTTTGTTGTGTGCGATAACTCTCAACATATAATAGGAAGGAATGCCTTCTAACACAAAATTGAAAACATATATGGGATTGTACTCCCAACGACATAAATCAATAAATAAACACTTTTCTTCTCTAATTTCTTACATGCTTGATCAAGATTGCAAATGTTAATAGCTTACTAGAGCTAAAAATAACAAAAAAATTATATCCATGTTGTGCTCCTAGGTAAAATAGTTGAATCTTGAATCCCATAATTCTGAAAACGTTGGGAGATTTTTATTGGAAAAAGGGAAATCTCTGCCCCCGTACTTGTCAGCATAATAACTAAACTGAAGGTCGTTCAATTGCCAGACACCACTTCAATTGGAACCAGTATTGTCAACAGAGTCAAATTCACTTCAAGAATATGAACAACTGCAAAAGCAACAATCGAACAAGAATGAAACGATCAAGTACTGTATGGAAATAATATTAGACCGCATATCAAAACAAGCAAGAATGCATTATTAGTACCTTCTAAGTTCCAGAACTTGTATGCACAGAGCTGAGATGAGCTAAATAATTGCTCTCAGCAAAATCATGCAGTGAACGATGAGGACGTCCCACTTGAGCGTCAAATTTTCCAACCCCTTCTTTCAGCAATCTTCTACACTCATCAGGGTCCTATGGATAAAAGTAGGGAAGAGGATCTCAAAGTAACCGTATGAAGGAGAGAAAATACCACTAGGAAACTAAAAAACTGCAGTGCAGTAGTACAAACAACAAAAATCTATGAATTGGCATGACAAAAACAACTTTGTCAGAATAGGTTCCTAACAAGATTCCCTCTCCATGTCCCTCAGACAACACTTGCATGAATAGTGATTTAGACGATGGTAAATCAACCCAATGCAAACAAAAAACTGAATGTCTTACAATAGGTTCATTTATTTCAATAAAATTATAGGTCAAGAGAAGTAACTAAAAAACACTTCAGCAATAAGAGGCACTCACTATGTTATATTTGGTTCTTTTTAATCAAATTAGGGTAGGAGTAACCATACCTGCAGGAATTTGAGCATCAGCTCTTCAATTGTACTACGCATTGCCAAAGTCTCCACATTAATGGGGCGAGTAGCACCCATACGATGAGCGCGGCTAATAACTTGCTCTTCCATGCTGGTAATGTTTCAATATAAGCCATTCTTTCAATTCAAAAGATGAAAACAGCATAAAATCTGTAACATGGCGAGACATATTGTGTGCGTGCGTCCATGTGAGAATGTGTGTGTGTGTGAGAGAGAGAGAGAGAAATAGAGGGGGATTTTTGCAAGTCAACGAAACTTCATCTCATCAGTATTATGTGCTTGCGGTAACTGATTAGATTAAGCAGACAGAAGCTGGGCAAGACAATCCAAATCCAACAACATATTTCGAACATATGGTAAAGGGAAATTCATACTGTTCACATATAACAATTTGTTTACCAGTAAACAGAAACAATCATGGACACAAATTCTCCTTTCAAGGAGAATATAAGGTGAAAAGTTTACCTTCTGTCCCAGATTGGTTCCAACAAAAATACATGTGTAGCAAAGCTAAAGTCAAGACCCAATGCCGCACTTCCATCCATTAAAATAGCTGTACAAGTTGGATCATCACGGAATGCAGCCAATGAAACCATCTGAAGGGTGGAATAGACATCTTCAAAAGTTTATACCAAAGCAAAATATAAATGCAGAAAAGAAGAGAAATAGCAAGATATACCTTCTTGTATGTATGCAATGGACCAGTAAGCTCAACCCATTTGATGCCTGCCTGTGTTAACTGTCCATAAAATGAAATGAAGAAAACAGTCAATCTCAGAATTTATTAAAGAAGAATCAGATGGACCTATGACTTGTTACTAATGAGCAGTAACAGATACCTGCCGTCCAACCACAGCAAGATGCTCCAGAAATTGAGAAAATATGATAACTTTTTCGGTGGATGTCTTGTGAGAGTCAAAACAATGTTTTGAGGAGACCTCAAATAATCCACATGAATTACTAATCTGGGAATGATGAACTTGCTCTTCAATTTTCTTGACATCATTGGAATTGTTTACGGAGTAAAAACTCTCTCTATTGGCCTCCTGCAAAGATTTCAACCTCTGAACTATATAAGCTGCTTTACTGCTGGATGTTGATTCCCAATCTGGATACCATTGATCCTGTGTTGACAATACACAACCAAATATTGGTAATCCCAACATACACGGATAAAAACCATTAAGATCATATTTACCTAGTAGTAAGGCCATACCTGTTGGTATGCAGGTTGCAACTCAATAAGATCTTTGGGCACAGGCCATTTTGGGTTGGGATTTTCTGGCCGGGCTAATGTTTCTGGAGATTGCATCTCATACAAATAACCACAACCAGGAAAAGTACATTTTTCACGATCCAAAGCAACACAATCAAGGCACAGAAGATGCCTGCAAGGTGTGATGATAGGCAGACGACACCATTGCTTGCATCTGACCCAAATAGTCACAAAAGCAAAGAACAAAGGGGGGTCAGGAAGGAAAAAAAAATATCTAAATTTGATACCTTAACATGTGTCAAAAGCTGTCAAAATTGATCAACATTTCATCAAATGACAGAAAATTATGTTACCTGAAACAGTTACCACCGTATTGTAGACTATATTTTATGAAAGCATATACCTCTGAATCAGCATCTAGACCTTTTTCAACTAATACATCCATTGTTTCTTGAATATCTTCCCCAAATTCTTCCACTTTTATATGTCCAGCCACACAGCAAGACTTCCTCAAATTCATAATAGTAGCACTGCGATGTTTCCATTGCTTCGGATTTAACAAACTTTCAACATGAGATGGATCATTCCAGTCAGCCGTTAGAATATTCCGCCTCACTGTAGCAACAATTTCATTATAACTTCTTGCTTGCACCTCAGTGAAGTTGAGATATGTGACTTTCTTGATGCATGGCGGGATATCTTTTAAATCTACTTTTCTAGCACTAATCAAGCACCTACGTAGTAGTTGCAACAATCGTGAGCGGCCTTCCTCCATTTCAGCCTCAAATGGTCTAAGAATGCCTGTTTCCCAAGACTTCTGATTCAGTCCATAAGCTTCCTCATGTAGGAACCTAAGCATTGGCTGCAGATGTGACACCTGGCTATCAGGCGTATTAGGTGTAGGGGTTCCTGTCAGTAACCAGCGATTAGAAGCTGTCAATGAAATAACCATCTGTAATTTATTTGTCAAGTTAAGACTGGAACCAAGAGTATGCCCTTCGTCTAATACAACCCTCAGCCAATGCACTTGCATTAGAGGACTTGTTTTATTGGCATCCCACTCAGCACTTAGTCGATTGAATGTTGTTATAACAACATCATAATCCCAAGCCAGGTGGTGAGCGGAAGGTTTCCTGTGATCAGTCCAAATGCAGAGCCGCAATTGACCCAGTTTGACATGCTTTTCAATTTGGTTCTTCCAATGCTCAACTAGATTGACTGGAACAACAATCAGTGTTGCTCGTGATAAGTATAACCTCACTGAATTCAAAGGTTGGATAAGAGCCATTCTTAGAGCAGCCAGATCAAATGCTAAGTTGTTAAGCATCCGAGGATAATGCCAAGTAATACTAACCCCCCGACTTCTCCTTACAAGGCCAAATGCAAGAAATATTTTTTCAAGCCCACGAGCATCATAAAAGGGACTTAACAAACCCAGTGTTTCCATAAGGGAGAGACGTTCAGGTGAAATTGTAGCAAACCAAGTCAAGCCTTTCATGGTTTTAGAATTTAATAAAGAATAGTGCTTCTTAAGCACGCTGACAAAATACAACACATTTTCCTGCCTCCCATCCGAGGTTCCTTTTGTGTAAAATCCTGGTAGTGATGTTATGGACTCACAGTTGTCCCAAGGTTCTTCTGGATCTTCACAATTCCTATGCTTAGGATTGCTGTTCATGCTACAAAACCATGCAACTGTGGTATCAGCAACTGCATCTGTGAGCTTCCTCCACTTTTGGCAGGCATCACATTGAATCCACATCTCATTATGAACTGAACAATCATCCTTTGCATTCATACACGACATATCACGTTGTTTTCCTCTAGAAGCACAAGCTGAGGTGCTTGATCTTTCCTTCCTATTGGTTAAGTTTTTGCCTGCATTCTTTTTACTTCCCAAAGTGGATGCTTCCTCAAATGCATGGAATAGATTTTGTTTAATGCAACTCAAATTCCGTGTCGATCGAACTGCCCTTCTTACTGGTACGGAGCATGGTGTTGATAGTGAGCTCATTCCTCTACCAGAATAATACTCATTAAAGTCTCCCAATTGCTCGCCAGGATCCTTTAACTTTAATCTTTTAGATGATGAAAGGTCCAGGTCACCAGGTACAATATGATCCAAAGATAAGTGTCCTCTACGAGCACTCCGGCTGATTATACCTTTTCCCACAGATTTGTTATTACCAGCAGTCAGCTCATAATAACCACATTTATCATCACCATTGTGAGCACACCATGTTACCTGAATTCCATCAGGTGGATCAGCCATTGTTCTTTGTGTCTTCAGAATAAGAGAAAGAACAGTGACAGTTTTACCTAGGCCAGGTTCGTCACAGAACATTCCTCCACGAAAATCTCTTATAGTAGGCACTTTTCCAGTAACTATTTCACCACTAGCAGTATTTACATAGAAGGGAAACCCATCACTAGTTGAGAAGTTCATGTACAGAGGATGCGGCAACTCATTGGCATTCCTCTCACGCTCTAACATCCACTCTACTGCAGCCTGCTGATGAGGAAACAATTTAAGTTTCATACAAGGCATTATGGATGCCGTCAAAGATCTCAAATGACGACACGTCGCAGCAGTCCTGGAAAGATCCATAGGCCCAAGTGTACGCAGAATTTTCATCAAGATATCATCACTCAAATCCCAAATACCCAAGCCAAGAGACTTGTCCTCTGGACACAATGTTGACAAATAAGACTTTTCTCCAGTTGCCAAACTTGGCAAGCTCTTAAAAATCTCTTGAAGTTGAAAATGCTTTTTCCTTGAAGAATCGGGGATATCACATGCCAAAGTGCACTCAAGAACATGACAACCATACACATCCCAAATATTCCGATTGCCTCCATGGTCCTTAAAATGCACTCCTATATCTGAAAGCAATGAGCTTCTCTTCTGCCAGTCGCAACTGCACACTTCACTCGTATCAGCAAGATAGTAGAAGCATCAACTTGATATCGATTTGCAGCAATAAACTGCATTATTAGTAGTCACACACACACTAATGTAACATGAAATCAAAACTTGTTTGACCGATCTAGCAAGAAGTCTATCCAAATACACGTTCCAAACAACACATCCTTACTGGCAAATAAATATTGTTCCATTAATGGAATAAAAAAACAGAATCACGAAAAAGCGGGAAGCAGACCTTAGATGCTTGAAGAGAGCCCCAGCAATTCCTCCGGATTTGGGGAATTGCCAGCCGTCCCAAACTTGAATCGGCAAGAAGACATCGACAAGAGCTACAACTCTCGCCTCCTCATTTCGACGCTCACCAACATCCACGTGCAAAACGCAAGCAGCTACCTTCACGCAATTATGGACTGCCAATTGGTGTATCTGGTGGACAACGCTAAAGCTGCCGTTGACCACGCCGACCATCCGCAGCTTCCTCTTCCTAGAAGCGGCGTCAACAATGCTGCCTTCGTGAAAGTCAATAGGGGAGAGGAAGATATCGTCGGTGGTTCGGAAGCCAATTCGGCCGCCATCGGAGAGAAGGCGGCAAGGAGATAGAGGAGTTATTGCGGTGGAGAGAGAAGTCGGAACAGAAAGAACCGCGCAGAGGTAACCGCCGAGCTTGTGGGCCGGGTAGGGATTTTCTCCTCCGTCGTCATCCATTGCGATTAATCAACTCCTTTGGGTCGCGCCTTTTACTTGTATTTATAGGGTACAAGTCAAGCCCACATGGCTCAAGTCAATCTCGTTCATTTTTTTTATTTAATTAACAAAACAATATTATTTTAAGAAATATTTAATACATTCAAACTTCACTTTGGGCCATGACGAACAACCCGAGTCCATTCAACTCGAACCCGAGTCGACTCAACTCGAACCGTAATTATTCATTTCAAACCAAACATAAATATCATCCTTGTTATTATTTCTAATAAGTAATTATATTTTTCATGGTTAAGTCTAATTAATTGATAAATAAATCAACTTGTTTTGTGTTCATATATTTGTTAAACCGAAATTTAAATTGAAAAAAGGAAAATGAGTTCGACAAGGATAATCTAAAACTTCAAATTATACAAAACATAAGGTCCTGCAGCCTGCATTCCCCTTCATTCGGTGCCTGGTTGCCTTGCCTGAGTCGGAATGAGATCGGATTCTAGTACCGTGTAGAGATACCGGTGAAATTCCATCATCACGTCCGACGGGATGGCAAACCAGCCCCGGCCTGGGAGCTTGAATAGGCTAAAGTGCAACCCTAGTTATAAGTTGCTAAAACAAACTTTTGCTACTATACTGCTGATACATAACAGACAGACAATAGACAAAAAAATTGTCAAACATGAAAGTTCCAAGTTTTCTTCAACTGCATGACAACAAATGCTTCTTCCTACTACTGAGGAGGAGCTTGGGAATGTGGTGGCGGCCCTGGTGGAAGTGGCGGAGCCATGCCTGACTGATTTCCAGACTGCAAAATATTTGCAGAAAAAAAATCCTGATCGTTAGCTACATATAAATCCAAACAGAAGCTGCCGCCGTATTTGGATTAAACAACAAGAAGAAGAAGATAATACCTGGAAAGGATTGAAACCGGGCATCATTGGCATCTGTCCACCTTGTTGCCGGTTGAACGCACCACCTTGCGTCGGATACATTTGGGATCCACTCTGCATATTTGGAAAACTACCACCTTGAGGGGCACTACTTGTGGATAACGAACTTGAGTGCATCGGATTCATGCCGCCCATAAAATGACCCTGTGGTAAAGGAGGAACCATCTGATTCATTGCACCTTGCATTCCCTACAAAAATGATCGGTCTGGTTGAAAACTAATCCCGTTCAACAAGGCATATATACTACTGAAACACATCTTATAAGATCCACAAATATGTGGCGCCAAGGTTATCTGGTGGTCAACATAAAATCTGACAATAAACAATCAGTATAGACCAATATCATACCACTGGACCAGGCATTGGCAATTGGACAGATGCCGACATTGAAGAAGGTGGTGGTAAAGATCCATGAGGAGGCATTTGTGGAGGTCCAGGGGGAGGCCGAGTTAGATGAGGATGAGGAAGCAGGGGCAGATGAGCTGGAGGCTGTAGCTGCTGCATGTTTGGAGGTGGCATCGCCATAGGGGGCATCTGTGGAGGGTGTTGCTGTTGCTGCTGAGGATTTTGTTGATATCCCTGCTGCAAAAGAGAGGGATGTGGACCAGGAGGCAAAGGCGGTGCTCCCAAAGGTAAAGAATTTGGATGAGGCTGCTTTTGATCTCCAGATCCATCAAGTTGAATAGATGGTGGCATTGCAATTCCAATACCAGGAATGGTTCCCTCATTTCGAGTCAATCCAGGAAGAAATGGTCCAGGAGTAGTTGGTTGTTCTGATACAGGAAAATTACCAGGCATGCGACCGGCAAAAGCAGGATTTTGATCACCATAGCCTGGTAGAGAGTACAATATTTAGAAATTGAACTCCTAGCCATGTTTAGATTTAAGAATTTCAACTCGTATAAAAATGCATAAGCTATATCAGTCAATATAAAATGTAAATTCCATACTATC
>JANZLK020000381.1:19232-31997 GCA_026937615.2 Erythroxylum glaucum
ATGAAATTATGATTCAAGTATTCAAATCAAACCAACCTTTGAATTAAAAGAATGAAGAACATTAGCTTAGCTTAGAAAAGCCGAGATGTTTGTTTTAATTAAAACGTCGACGTTTTAATTATGGAACAGCAGAGGAACAACAGTTTCGGAACAGGTGATCAAATGTCCATTGTAAGACATGTATCATATCATTTTCTAAAGGTAGAATAAGTTAGACTAGATAATATTAGTTCGACAGTTTTCCCTGGACATCAACGTCAGCTTGCTGTAACGAGTACGAAGCCATATTTCTTTATTCATGATGATCAAAATTCCACATGATCCAAGAACATGAAGACATACGAGAATTCATAAACTTTCTTGTTAAATCCGCTTCATGATAATCTCAAAGAAGTTTATCCCTTAAAATTTTTGGTGATTATTGGTCTGCACTCATCGGTAGGTAACTAAGAAGACTAGCATAATTCAGCTCTACCCTCCATATTCTCCATCTCCAACTTCATGGCATCAAGCAGTTCCTCAGAAGTTTGCAACACAGACACAGACAAATCACAAACTCAGTCTCAGTCAACCTCATGGATTGAGAAACTACCGCGTGAAGTTTACTTTGATGTTCTCTCAAGACTGCCCTTCTCATCACTCCTCGAAAGCAAACTTGTATCCAAGCGTTGGCATGCATCAGTGAAAGATCCAGGTTTCGGTAACGTGCACGCTGTGCGCGCATCTGAGAACAATCTCTGCATCTTGTTCTTCTTTGACTGGCCAACAAGCAAGCTTTACCTCGTAAACTTCGACCAGAGGAAGAATGGTGGTGCTTTGGAGACTGCAAAGATCCTTAAGAACCCCTTTGGCCCTGCATTACCTGACTTTGAGTTGGTTGGCTCTTGCAATGGATTGATATGTCTCTACAACACCGAATCTGATGATCAACTCTTCGTATATAATCCCTTTGCTACTGGCTATAGGATGCTTCCTAGAATGAATACTCATTCAGATTCAAGAGTTTCAAGGGTGGTTTTCGGATTCGGGTTTCATCCAAAGACCAAGGAGTACAAGGTGATAAGGATAGTTTACTATGCACAATTCAATTATGACTTTGCTGGGGCTGTCCCTGAGGCTTTTGTGCTTAGTTTCAGCAATCCCACATGGAGAAACATTGGAAGAATACCTCATATGCTCATAGGCCCAACATCAGAGGCACTTGTTAATGGAAAGCTACATTGGCTCGCTATACAAGGAGAAACAAGTTACAGAGATATAGTATCATTTGACATTGAAACAGAAGAGTTTCAATTAGTTCCACAACCAGACTATGACCTTGTGAACCCCCGAGATATTCAACTTGTAACTTTACGTGGTTGCCTTTCGATAGTTGTTGCAAATGAGATATGGGTGATGAAGACTTACAGCGTGCAGGCCTCATGGAGCAAAGAAATTATAATTGGTGATTATGTGCCTCCAAGCTATAGGTTGGACATGGCTCCTCCTTTCCGACGTAAGAAGAACGGCTATCAAGGAAAAGCTCTGAGAGTCTTGTGTGCTTTGGAAAATGGAGAAATTTTATACCTGTATCACAGGAGATGTCTGGTGTCTTACAATCCAGTTTCTCAGGAATTCAAGGATCATAACGTCCAGGGGCTCCCGATTGAATTCCAAGCGATCGTTCATGCGAGCAGCGTTATTTCAGTCAACACAGTCCTAGGAGAAGCATAAATGGTAGAAAGCAATGTCTCAATAGTAGTACTTATGGAATAACCTCCCATCTCTGTTTTTAAATACGTGCTGATGGTTGATTTTGATGATCAGGTCTGTTCATGATCTAGTATATCAATAGTGATGAACACAAGCTTTTTTTCTTCTTTTGTACTCAAGAAATTGGTTCTTCTGCACAGAACATGAAGAACCAATTTCTCCTTTCTTTGTTCAGTCTCTATACTCCTGTTTCAAATTATAGAGAAACATCGTGCAATCTACAAGAAAATTGAATCAAACTTATCTTTTAAGTTCAGGCCAAAGAGGCCAACCAAATTTGAAATTGCAAAGACAAGAGTTCATCTCTTCAATTGCAATCATCACCGTGAGAATCATTATACAGCAGTGATGTCTCAATTATTAATCGCAATCATACACACAATCAATAAACATACTTTAGCACTTACTTTTTGAGTCGCAAACTAAATTCATACAAGCTTATAAGAACTTGCTTCAGTTTCTCCTTAACCTCTGGATCAATCAAATTGCCATCACTATCAAATTTTGGTGGAGGTGCAAACACATTCAGGAAGAATTCGGGCTTGTTGATGAAATGAAGGTCAAGATAAACACCAATTTGGCGAAGATGATACTGTGATCGTCCACCACCAAAGCCACCTCCCGCACTTACTATAGCAGCAGGTTTATCTGCCCAACAATTTGGTGGTCGAGATGCCCAATCGATCGCATTCTTCAAAGGAGCTAAAAATTGAATGAAAAAGAACAACAAAGTACATGAAGTAACTTCACTGAACCTAGCAGGAACTGTTACCAAGTAACACCAAAGTTTTTTCACTTTTTAGATATTTAGTTTTAAGTGTGATGGTTTAGTTTAAGATTCCTAAATCTAAACCTGGAAAAACTTATCTATCTAGATCAATTGCTAGGAGGCCATTTCTCAGTTTTTGGCTACATCTTCATTGCCAGTAGCCACAAGGACGTACTTTCTGAATTTCAGGATAGGGCTGCTATACCCTATCATATATGAACATAATTTGACACCCAACTTCTAATTCACAGCATCTGCAATACCAAAAGATTTGCATTTTGTTACTAACCAAAATTTCTTACACGATTTGGGCACTAAACGGTCAAAATTTTCCGAGTACTTTACGGCAAAATCATGCTTATGTCTTCCCAAGACTTCCAAGAAGCTACCTTTGACTAGTGCATTTATCAGCTAATAATAACAATATAGCGGCTTTCTAATAGAGATTCCTCTGTATCTGCATTCGCTCGACATGGGAGACCGCTATATGATGTATAATCCGAGTCTAATTAGTCTATAGTTAACAAGAAAATGACCGTACTCGTGGCTTTATACCAAGTGTATATACAAATATGAAAATAGATCATAAAGCAAAAGACTACCAGTAACAGAGTAATTGTACTCGGGGGACGCGAAGAGGACACTGTTAGCTTCAAGAATCCTTTTCCTGAAAGCTTCAACAGCTGGTGGAAATGTACCCCCAACTTCAAGATCCGTATTCAACATTGGCAATGGAGATATATCTATGTCTTGAATTTGCAGACCCTGTACTGAATCTTTGCTCAGTTCAATCGCTGCAAGAAGCACACCAAACCCACATACCGAATCAACTCACGGAATAAGTAAAGATCCCAACTTTATTAACCACATATTTAACCACCCATTGACAGAACCCCAAAACAAAGTTTCAATCTTTAGCTTCAGGGACATATTAGGTGTTCAAAATGCATCAAAAGAAAGATCAAAGACGCAGTCTTTACTCATTCATGAGACGGTTTCTGAGGAGGAAAGTTACCAGAGCGAAGGAGGCCATGGTTGAAAGAGCCTTTGCGAAGAGACCCACAAAGAGCTGCCACTTTAATCACTGGTTTTACAGCTAGCCCCTCCATATTCTCTTGTGCTTGGACTCTGCAGTTTGATGGGATACAAGGTGGTGTTAGAGAAGGGAACAGATCCTTAATCCTGTGCCATCCATCTTCATTCACACATTCCTATCCTCCGATTAATCATTTTATATTCTATTCTATTAAATTACATACACATTTATATGAGCTCGAAATAAATATGCGGATGAAGTGTTTGGATAAAAGTGAGTAGAATAAGTTTGGCAAAGAGCGGAACAGAGGATCTTCCCCGTATGACAATGAATTTGGTTATATATAAGAGACAAAAAGTACAGGACGACCAGACTGGTCCCACTACACATCCATGAATTGTTTGTTAAAACATAAAAGAATTTATTATCAAAAAGGACAAAAAAGTTTGAATCTTTATTGTCCATCTTGGCCATTGATCTTTTTTTTGTTGTTTGATTAAACTCTTTATCACATTAGGCTGAAATGTAGCTACAAATTAAAGAAAGATAACACAAGAGGTTACATTTGACTTTACTTGATACTATACTTGTTCTAGTTAGTTCAACAGCATTACCAAGTTCAATAGTTACGATTAATAACGTAAATAAACTGTATAAATTCATGATTGCAATATTACAGAAAAACACAATTATGACTTTGCTAATGTTTATTATGGTTGTGTTCACATCTTCATTTCATGGTTTTGATCAATATGGTCTTCTCCGCCTTGATTTTCTCTTAAATTCTCAAGATTAGACGCTAAATTGGAACATTTACCCTTGAAGTCAGGCAATCAAATCAAAAGGTAAGAAAAAAGTAGGTATACATGATTAATGTTTCACTTTTTGTGATTTTCGAGAAAGTACGAACATTATTGCGTTATAATCCAACCTAAAAATAAACAACTGAAATGATGATAAACTTTGAGATTTTTGAGTTACTTCTTTCCCGTAATTGTCAGAAACTATAAATGAGTGGTTTACTAGCTATAACAGAAGCGCATTTGTACACAAGTGTAACGCCAAACCAAGTAAAGAACCAAACTTTTCTGCCAAAAACGGGCACTGGACGAAAGAGACACTGGAAAGCAAAGAACTTTCTTTCTTGTCTCCGATCAAAACTCAAGATTTTCGAAGACAACTAGGAAAGCTGTCTTCGTTTCCCTGTTCCGTACGTCACGGTACATCCCATGTTTCTGTTTCTCTCTCTGCCACCTTCTTTCTATCATCTTTGATATATACATATCTATAATCCTTCAAGGCTGTGAATGTGAGTGTATTTCGTCATTTGAATGCTGAAGCTTCTAGCTGTATTCAATGTCTAGAACCGTACATTGGCTCTTTTTGTGTGTGATGTGTGTTTTCTAATCGCATCTGCGAAGCAAGCCCCCCGCTTACCAGTTTTCATATCTCTGGTTTTCACTCTTTTTGAACGTGTTGGTCAGTGTCTTGGCAACCCCATTTCCGTTTTCAAGGTTCCATCTTTTTCCTGGAATTTTCTTTTCATTTCATGGTACGTTTGTTTGGGAATTGATTTTTCTGTTTCTTGGTGTTGTTGTTGTTGTGCTTGACCCTTCAATCATTTTTTCTTTCTCTTCCTCTTGTACTTCTTTACTTATTTTTTTCTGTCTGCAAATGAAGTGAACAGACTGTGATTGTTACAAGTTTGTCTTTTTCTTTACTTTCTTTGGTAAGGTGTGAAACTTTTTCATTGATTTGACATGTTCACAGTGTTCTTAATCGCGTTGTTATTTAAAATTATGAATACTTGTGCAGCTTTCATTGAATTTTCTGTTAATATGACTGTTGAATTGGATTCCTTTGATCCAATACTTGGATGTGAAATTGAACAAATTTTCCCTTTTCTTTTCTTGTTTCCTTTTAGTTTCTGGAAATGATATTTTTAAGAAAACTACTATAGCATCTTGCATCTTTACAGACTAGATTGCAGGGTTTTGAAGTAACTTTAGTTTCTTGTTAATTTGGGGTTATCTGAATTGGCATTGGTTGAAGATTATCTGCATTGATTTTACTGATTCAGCACCAGAGATTGTATTTATCTGGATATTGCCTAATGGTAAGCTGGAAGTCTATATTTTTATCATTTAAATCCAGCATCTAGCATTGAATCCATGAATGTTGTTCTGGGATGAAATGGCTCATCATTTATTCTTATAGGGTGACTTGCAGATAGGATTTTCAAGGGAACTCGGAGAATCTGATCAATCAATATTCGGCAAGGGACAGAATAATGGGACGAGGCTCACCGTTTCTGCTGATTCTCTTGGCTCTCGGTTTTTTCTTTGCTACCTACAACCTGGTCACCATGATAATGCACAACAGAGCTAGGATGCATGATAATACTGACATAGAGATGTGGATTGATCCCATTGTTGAAATGCCTCAACATGCAAAAGAACCGAAGAAACTCAAAATGCCCTTCCATGTGGCCTTAACAGCAACTGATGCTGCATATAGCAAGTGGCAATGTCGCATTATGTACTACTGGTATAAGAAGAAGAAAGACCTTTATGGGTCTGATATGGGAGGATTTACACGAATTTTGCACTCAGGAAAACCAGACGACTTGATGGATGAGATTCCTACTTTTGTTGTTGATCCTCTTCCAGCAGGCATGGACAAGGTTAATTCCCCTTTGCTCTTTTTCTTTTACTTGTTAATCCAAGGATTTTCTGCAGTACCACTTATTCTTCACCAAGAAATCTTAGGCCGACTAATTTGCAATGTCTAGTTTTCTAAAAGGATGGATTGACTTGTGAGCACTCAGGATATTGCTAATCTTGTTCCTAATTACCACATGCTTGCAACTGAATTATGGAGTCTACTCATGGTTGCTTATTATGTGATTCACATGTTTTTCAGTACTTCTACATTATTTATAAATTTGTTGAATGAGCTTAGCTTCATGATGTTTCCTCTGACGTGATTTTCAAACCAGGGATATATCGTCCTAAACAGACCTTATGCTTTTGTTCAATGGCTCGAAAGGGCTAATATTGAGGAAGAGTGAGTTTTTTTATTTTAAACGATCTAGATTTTGACACTCAGTTCACTTCCATTCTTTATTAAAACTTCTGCAATTGTTAACGTTTGCAGATTCATACTTATGGCAGAACCTGATCATATATTTCTAGGGCCCCTTCCAAATTTGGCACATGGGATTCATCCAGCTGCTTTCCACTTTTTCTACATCAAACCTGCTGAAAATGAAAAAATCATAAGAAAATATTTTCCATCGGAGAATGGTCCGGTGACGGATGTCGATCCTATTGGCAATTCTCCTGTTATAATCAAGAAGGTAAAAACTCTTCTGATTCCATTACCATGCCTTCATAAATTTAAAATTTCTTCTGATTATGTGACCAATACATTGGTCTGGTGCAATTGAACTTATCCTAGTTGTCATCCTCATTTCTGTTATTGTTCGACGCAATTTATTTCTTGTTCTGTTTCTTGTATCCATAATTATCTGCCACAACTTGTTCTACTTGATTGAAGATTTACTAGTTAGAAATCTTCTGTTCAGGAATTGCTAGAAAAGATCTCTCCTACATGGATGAATGTTTCGCTGAGTATGAAACATGATCCTGAGACTGACAAAGTTTTTGGATGGGTGCTAGAAATGTATGTGTAGTTGTGTAAGTGTCCATCTACATATTTCAAACTCATTCTAAGGATTTTTTAGCACTAATGTTTTCCTTTGAACGAAGGTACGCATATGCTGTTGCATCGGCTTTACATGGCGTCCAACACATTCTTCGGAAGGACTTTATGTTGCAGGTTTGATTTGAGTCACATCTTATGTGTAGTTATCAATATCATATCCTTTTTACTTTCTGGTTTTGATACCTTAACATGACACACTCTAAAAAGTTCCATCTTGCCAAAATTTGCAGCCTCCATTTGACCGGGATACTAGGGGGAAGTTTATTCTACATTACACTTATGGAAATGACTTTGACTTGCAGGTAACCTATACTCTTCCATTGTACTCCTGAATTATTCTGCTTTTAATTAAAATCCTGCATCTGTGACTACTTTCTTAATTTTACCTCATCTCATGTTCAGGGCAATCTTATGTATGGTAAAGTTGGACAGTGGCGGTTTGATAAGAGATCATATCTACATGGACCTCCACCGAAGAACCTCTCATTGCCTCCTCCAGGTGTTCCTGAAAGTGTGGTACGTCTTAGCAAAACATGAATATGCAACACTGGTTTTGCAACTTCTTCTAGTTATGCAGAAGATAAATTTCTTTTTATTTTATTTTTTCTGTTTTTCACAATTCTCTATCCTATTTGACGTGTTCTTTCAATATAATCTGCAGGTCACCCTTGTTAAGTTGTTGAATGAAGCTACCGCTAATATTCCTAATTGGGACACCCAATAGATACATTCTGTGGTCATGGTTCATAAAAAGTTGGAACACTCAAATATAGATGCAGGCTGTGCTCATAGTTGAGGAACTCCAAAACCTGATAGATCTTTGGACTTTGATCCAGCTGTTGTTTAGAATGATAGGTGTTTACAGAAGTTCAGGTTCTTATCTCTACTACAAGTATAGAATAATCTTAGGTGAGATTTTGGAATTTACTTATAATTCTCAATAGTCAAAGGCTGTAGATTTTGATCTTGTGACTCTGAAATTAAAGAAAAATACAGAACCTATCATATTCAATAGGGTTTATGTTTATTAGTACTTCAGTTCTGATTGTTGAATTAAAGTGTTGTTAACATCCTGGATAAGGTTACTTTTGAGGACCAAGCAAGCATAAGAAACACTTTTGACAGGCCATTAGCGTTTTACATGTTATAGAACCACAAGATCTAGATAAGAGTTTTAAGAATATCCTAAAGGAGATTAAATTTCAGTTTAAAAAAATTCCTGACAGATGAAATCTAAACACAGAAAACTGCTGATGATAGAGTGACATCAGAACTTGTAGATAGTTTTTGCACATATAGGTGCTTAATGTGCTCCTGCCGGTCAAAAGAAGAAAGACCCATCACACATGAAAGAAAACACGTGAAGTGACTTTCCTTGGAACCGATGGAAAAAAACAAAAAAGTGTAAAAGGGTTCACAGGGAAAGGATTATTGGGAGGGGAAAAAGCCTGTAAATATCTCTGCTCATTCACGAGTGTGATCCTTTCCATTTCCATTTTCTGTGTCCTTTAACCCTTTTCTGGTTACTTTCCTTTCCCACTCTGCTCTCCAACTTTTTAGTATTTAACTTTTCACTAACAAGTTACTGCAGATTTCCTCTCTCCCAACTAGCTTGGAGCTTCACCTACTGCCATCCATGTCTGTTACCTTCCACATTTCCCCATTTTTACAGTTGGGATCTTCCTTCCGAGTTGTTATGTGTTGGAACGTTGATGATTTTCTGATAAAATTTTGAAATGAAGAAATCTTTATACAGATTTATGAACAACTCTGGTTCCAAATTGTAATCTGCAGACTAGTCATAAAATCATCCTTGTCAATTCTTGTTCTTTTTCTGGAGATCAAACTACCATGGATCACTAGAGTTCTTTCTTTTCTCCTGATTTCAGGATAAAAAGATTCTAATCAACTTAAACTGTTCAAGTCCAAATTCACATAAACATTAGTGCATGTCACCGACACCTCAGGCACAGTTTTTATTTTTATTTTTAATGTTCCACTCAGAATTATACCCACTCACAAGCTCAAGTCACATGCAATTACAGACACTGGTTTCATGTCAATGTCTTCTCCTACTAATGGACAATCAAAACCAGCTATTGGAGGTGACTTTTAGCAAGAGCTTAGCTTGACTGCACTACTATGCTTCGTCCCTTTGTGCGCTCACAAGAAGGAGACAAGATTTCCACAATATACGAACAACCCGTAACACTAATCTTGCTTCTTATTCCATCTCCTAGATATTTGCCCTCCAATATCTGCACTTTGTAGCTTAAAGTAAGACTATCAGAGCAAGATCTTACTTTTGATTAGAAAAGCATTATTTCATCAAATGAATCCATTTTAGAAATTGTTTTATATTTGTTCAAAGTGGTTCCTTTTTTGCACCTAAAGAATGCAACAGCTGATAATATAAGTGGAAGTCACAGCCTAGAATCCACCATTGAAGAGTTTATGTAAATGGAAAATGCTGAAAACTAGGAACAAATTTTCATTTTCAGCAAGTTTCTTTCGACTGACGGGGTCTATCTAGAACACGTAGTTTACAGTAACAATTTGTACGTTCCACCGATATAAAAAGAACAGGTTCTTTTTTTTTCTCAAGAAGATGACTTTCACGAGAATTCAGTGCAGTTTTCAGTTTTACAGCTACTGAAAGATTTCTTGCCTTAAAAATCATCCACTCGACCTTCTTGGGTATCATCTGCAATCTATTTACCGTTCCATTACAAGACGACGACACAACAATAACAATATCCAATATGAATTCCAATTCGAATTCCAGTATGAATTCCATAAGCAGGGTATATCATTTCAGAAAGATGAGGTAAATCATAAAAGTGCTCCAAAAGTTGTTCAACTTTTGAAATGAATTTGCCAGTGAGGCTTAGCTTCTTCTGCAGAACAAGTGCAGAGACTGTGAGATCAGAAACCTTTATTTGTTCCAATCAAAGAGAATTTCTTGAAAAAAGTGCACAGCTTTGGTAATAAACTATTCATTCCTCCTTGATGTAGCTGGTTGTAATCATTTATTAACTTTCTTTTTTACTATAATCATTTTCTTTAAACATCAAACAGTCATACTCTTAGCTCGAAGTAATTTGTGTAAAACACACAATGTACAGGTTATTACGTGTATCCGACAATCAGAAAAAGATAAAGAAAAGTATGGCCCTCTCAACATCATATATTATGGCCCTCTCAACATCATATATCCCCCTTGTCTCCCACCTATTATGTATATCTACACACTGCCTCTTACTTAGTACACAATCCCAAAACCAAACCATTGAAGCCGTATTTTCAGTTAAAAAGAGCTATGAAACTCTGTGTCCTCTCTCTATCCTTCTTCTTCTTCCTTTTTCTTTCCATTGCTCATGGTCTCAATGCCAAATGTGACACACAAGACCGAGATTCAACCCTCCAAGTGTTTCACATTTTCAGTCCATGCTCACCTTTTAGGCCATCTAAGGCAATCTCATGGGAGGAGACAGTGATGGAAATGCAGAGAAGTGACCAAGCTAGGCTTCAGTACTTTTCAAGCTTGGTGGCTAAGAAGTCTATTGTGCCCATTGCTTCAGGCAGACAGACAATACAGAGCCCAACATACATACTCAGGATTCGAATTGGGACCCCTCCACAGACCATGCTCATGGCTATGGACACTAGTAATGATGCTGCTTTGTTGCCATGCAATGGCTGTCTTGGATGTTCTACAGTCTTCAACTCTGTTAAGTCTACCACCTTCAAAAACCATGCCTGTGGAGCTGCTCAGTGCCATCAGGTACTTAACTTCTGAATTTGTTGCTACAATCCCTCATTTTGAGTATGTAGATTATAAACAGATGAATTACTTTTGAATGTCCATCAAAATGGTAATTGTGTAATTGCAAAAGGATTGTCATTTTCTGGGAATAAAATAAAAAGCTTCATGTCATAATCATGAAGGGTGTGTGGCACTTAGCTAAAAGGTTCACGGGTTAAAAAGATAGCTCAAGATGGGCATAAGAGTGCATGTGACTTACTCTGCAGGTTCCACTGTCAACATGCGGTGGCAGTGTCTGCTCGTTTAACATGAGTTACGGCGGGTCCACCATAGCAGCAAACCTCTCACAGGACACTGTCACTCTAGCCACCGACCCTGTTCCTAACTACACCTTTGGCTGCATCCAGAAAACCACCGGCAGTTCAGTGCCTTCACAGGGCCTTTTAGGTCTTGGAAGAGGTCCATTGTCACTTCTATCCCAAACCCAAACCCTATACCACTCGACATTCTCGTACTGCTTGCCTAGTTTCAGGTCTGTCAACTTCTCTGGCTCCTTGAGGCTTGGACCAACTGGCCAGCCTCCGAGAATCAAGACCACCCCATTGCTTAAGAACCCCAGAAGATCATCACTTTACTATGTGAACCTGATCGGAATCAAAGTTGGCCGGAAAAAAGTTGACATTCCAGCTAGTGCTCTTGCTTTCAATCCCACAACTGGTGGAGGAACCATCTTTGATTCTGGTAAAGTTTTCTAATTTTCCTGCTTAAATTCTTTCTGAAATGGACAGTCAGCTAAAAACAAGCTCAATAAGACAGAGAATTAGTCAAAAAGATTTTGGCCAATAATTCTCCCACTTGGCCATCACTTAAAAGTGACAAGCTTTTTCACTTTTAGGCCATATTCAAGTTCTGGGCAAATTCACGCTGGGTCCCTTACTCGAAACCTGGTCTAAAGACTGAAACTTTCATTACCAAATTCGACTAAATCGAATTTTACTCATTGATTTTGGAGATTTGAGTCCTGTTCCTTTATTTTTTCTAATAAAGCTCCAAACTTTACGAACAATCTGTTGTTTATCTTCTTCCCCACAGGTACTGTTTACACAAGATTGGTGGCACCTGCCTACACGGCGGTGAGAGATGAGTTCAGGAAACGAGTTGGGAACTTAACGGTGACATCTCTAGGTGGTTTTGACACATGTTACTCTGTACCAATAGTTGCTCCGACCATCACATTTATGTTCTCCGGCTTGAACATGACATTACTGCCAGACAATCTCCTAATCCATAGCACCGCCGGTAGCACCACATGCTTGGCCTTGGCGGCGTCGGAAATCGGAGTTAGTTCAGAGCTAAATGTGATCGCCAACATGCAGCAACAGAACCATAGGGTGCTCATTGACGTGCCCAATTCAAGGCTTGGTGTAGCCCGTGAGCAATGCTCCTAAAAAGAGTTTCTTTACATCTTCTAGTTTCCTAACTGTCTTTGAGTGTTTTGGTGTTTGTGTGTGTTTCTTTTTGTGGGGTTTATTAGATTTGATCTTGTCATGTTTGGTGTCTAAATTATGTAATAAAAGTATTCATCAACTTGATTTCTAATGTGTATGAGTTCTTCAAGTATGTTTCTTTATCTCCTCCTTTTTCTCTATGTTAAGTCCTTTTTAAAATAATTTCTGTAAAAAAAAGGCCTTTTTAACACTTAAAAATTAAATGAAT
>JANZLK020000381.1:124165-134439 GCA_026937615.2 Erythroxylum glaucum
CCTAGTTGGTTTCTCAAATTCCTGGTTGCTTGAATGCTCTAAATGATTACATGCAAAGGTGAATTATATGATTACTGTATGATTACTGACATGTATTGGACTGAATCGCATGTTTTTCAACAACGCGGCCCACAAGAAAGGTTACATTTGAAAACTTTGTGCTCCAAAGTTGAAGGTGAAGAACTGTCTTTCCTGCAGTCCTTCTTGTCACCAATACAGAAATGGGCAGATAAGCAGCTAGGAGACTATCATCTTCACTTTGCTGAGGTCTGTAATCCAATGCTAGACCTCATATCTTTTAAATTGCGTACATTGACACACTCCGCTAGTTGGATTTCTGCCTCTAGTTGTAAGAAAATTTGGTGACGTGCATGATATTTTCTGGCAATTCAAGAAATGGATATATGCTTTTTCACTGGAGATATATTGTAATTTGTAGAGTGCAAAATCATTATTTGGTAATGTTTTGTGCAGGACTCAGCAATTATGGAGGATGTAGTATTAGTTGCAATGATTTCTCGAAGGCTACTGAAAGAAGAATCTGAAATAGTATGTAGTGTTTCTGCTTTTAATTTCTGTTTGTGTGTACTCATTACTGTTGTCGCATTATTGCAGATTATCATTATCCAGAAAAAAAAAAGATATTTAACTGAAATATTGAAACATCATTGTATATCCAAAAAATAAAGAAAAAGAAAATTTCAAACTTCATTATTTCTTTCGCAGTGTAAAAATAATTAGGATCTTGTATTTCATATGATGAAGCTTCATTTTCTATCTTTCTTGTAGGCAACACAATCAACATCAGATCGAGATCAAGTAGAATCATACATATCATCATCCATTAAGGCTGCATTTACAAGGGTAAGTATCCTAGCCAAAAAATAAAGAAAAAGAAATTTACAATCATCATTATTTCTTTTGCAGTGTAAAAATTATTAAGATCTTGTCTTTTATATGAATAAAGAAACACAAATATTTGCAACCTGGCATAATGTGTGCCATGACTATGGCCATGGTACATGCAAACCATCTCTCCCTTCTGGTTCTCTGATTTCCTTGTCAGCATATTGTCTGTTACCTTTAGCATGTCATCATATTGCAAACATGAATTCTAATCATGTCACGTGTTTCCTTCAGAAATTTAAACTGGGCATCTCTTAATATACTCTCTGCTTCTCTTCGTGCTTCTCAATCATCATCAGCATCTTTTTTTTTCCCTTATTGATGCAGATATTCCATGTTGTTGAAAGATCCGATGCATTGCAAGATCATCCTTTGGCAGTGCTTGCGGAGGAGATCAGGAAACTTCTAAAGAAAGAATCGTCTAGATTCACACCAATTTTATCTCAGCGGCATCCACAAGCAATTGTTGTTTCGGCATCACTGTTGCACAAACTCTATGGCAACAAGTTGGTACGTACCTTCAGTAGGTATCTGGTGACATATTTCACATCGAATAGCGTCTTTTAACTTTTAGATGCTGAATTTGGCTTCTTTTTTGCAGAAACCATTTCTTGATGGTGCCGAGCATCTGACAGAGGATGTAGTATCGGTCTTTCCTGCTGCTGATAGCCTTGAGCAATTTATCATTGCATTTATTACCTCAGTAGAGGGAAACCCAGAAGCCAATGTCCGGAAATTAAATCCATACCAGGTGAGGGGTTGGATATCTGTTGTTGAGTAAAATAAACATTAACTCAGCGGAATATCAATTAGAAAGTTAAAGCTGTTGAAAATTAGAAATACTGAAAATCAATTGACATACTATCTCTGCTAAAATTTGCGTGGGGACTACTAATGATCAGGTATTAATGAAATTTTTGGGGGTAAAGTTGTACTATTGAAGCATTCAAACTGGTTTAATCTCTCTGTTAGGATTCTTACCCCTCATTATCCAATAAGATTAAGAAGAATGTTTTTGCATTAAATAATAAATGGGATTTAATACTAATACTTGATTAATGAAAAATTGACTTAAAAGCTAAGAACCAAAAGGTCAATACAAAACGATAAATTAGCTTCTCGGTTTTCCAGATACAATGTGAAAATGAGAGATGAGCTATAAGGAAATGTATGATGTTGATTTCCTTATCTTTTATCTGCTCAGCAATTTGTCCTTCTTTTCCAGCGACGCTCAGAATGGTTGTTTTGAATTATAGTTTCCGTGCTGATATATAGGGATCTCCGTCACTGTCTGTTTATCAGCTAGGAGCAATCCCGTTCATAAATATAAATTTGTCTCTATTCTTAAACCTAAGTACTAAATTCATCTAGAAAGTACATGTCCTCATCTAAGATTGTGTTGAATTTTATGAGGGTATTGTAGATACAGAATCCAAGTAAGTTGTTTGAAATTAGTATTGCTGCTCATCATAGTTTTTCTCATCCAAGATGGCCTGTCAACTAATTTTTTCAAGTGTTCAACAATGAAGCTGTTTTGTTGCTTCTCATTAATTACCTTTCCAACTTACCTTTTGCTTCTATTTCAAGGTTGAATCTATATCAGGAACACTTGTAATGCGGTGGGTGAATTCACAGCTCGGAAGGATTTTAGGTTGGATTGAGAGGGCCATTCAACAAGAGGTAAATGTAGAAATTTGCTTCATTTTACTCACCACCCGTAAATCTACTATAGGGCACCAAAAACACGTCTAACATGTCTCACAAATTTTTTTTCTATGTTTCCATTTTGAGCTACGCCTATTGTTGCTTACTCCCCTGACTTTAGGTTCTAATTTCTACGTCGAATATGTATCTGAGCATCTCTTAATTTGTTTTTCCAGCGTTGGGAACCAATATCACCTCAGCAGCGATATGGTAGTTCAATTGTTGAAGTGTATAGGATTGTGGAAGAGGTATGGTTGTACGCACTTTACATGCTTCTGCAATAGTTTTGTTTCTACTTCTGGAGGCTGCAACTAATAATCCTGATGACTTTTCCTTTTGGGGCAGACGGTCGATCAATTCTTTGCTCTTCAAGTTCCAATGAGACCTTCAGAACTGAATGGCCTTCTAAGGGGAATTGACAATACATTTCAAGTGTATGCAAATCATGTTACTGATAATATGGGTGAGTTAGTCCTAAACTTTCTCCTATTACTATTTCTGTGCTTGTCACTCTCTTTCACCAACATCATTATCTATGATCCCGCACTATTTTAGTGCTTTTTGTGGAACCTAAACTACATTCCTGTTTCATAAAATGGCTAGTGGCTTTTGAATTTGCTGTCTCTTTAAACATTTTTAGCTGGTTAAGCCGAATGGACTAGCGATGCGTGTCTGTTTCATCATTCAAACACCTCATTAGTGATCTGACAGCTTGGATACATTGACATGCAGCAAATAAAGAAGATTTGATTCCACCTGTTCCAGTTCTTACGCGATTCAAAAAGGAAGCTGGTATAAAAGCTTTTGTTAAAAAGGAGCTATTTGACTCCAGGGTGCCTGATGAGGCAAAACCAAGTCAAATCAATGTCCAGAGTACATCAACCCTCTGTATTCAATTGAATACTTTATATGTGAGTTTCAATTTGTTATTTCCATTTTGTTTTTTCAGATTTAATTTATCTTATAACATTGCTCTTTGGTTTGTTGCCACGTCACTAAAGAATTTCTGTTCATGCTTTCGATAATCTTGCTATTGATTGGAATTGCATTGTCTAACTGGTCATGTTACTTTCAGTTGGGAATTTTTGTATGGTTACCTAGGTATTGCAATGGCAGAAGAGAACTGACTGAGTGAGTACTGACTAAAGAGATGGTTTGTACAGTGTATTTGTGAAACTGAAAACTAAGCATTGAGCCCATCAACATGAAAAGCCAAATTGTAGGGTTATTTTCACCAGTAATTATGTTGTGAAGTTAAACAGACACCATAGGCTTGAAGTGTAATTTTAGAAGCCATATTTTCTTATTTTGCACATCACAGATGTAGGTGCTAATTGTTTCCACACGTATCATTTGGCATATTCAATGTGGTTTTTTTCCAATTCACAGTATGCAATTACTCAACTCAATAAGTTGGAAGACAGTATCATGGAGCGCTGGACAGCAAAGAAGCCTCGTGAACAGTTTATTAGTAAGTCAGTTAAACACTTCAATGCCCTTTTTCTTTTACTTTACTATTCTAAATCTCATCTAGTTGTAACTACAAAAATCTTGGAAGAATTTGCCAAGCTGAAATAGCACTTAGCTCAATGTAGTTTTATTTTTAACTTTGAAGCCAGTGCAAGTGAAGGTGCACTTCCTCCACCCCTACAAATAGCTCTGCATTTGTGTCCCTTTCTAACCAAAGAAAAGTTCGAGCGTTTATGACATCAGTTGACCATATTAATACTGTTTTATTAAAAAATTGGTAACAGTTTTCTGCCAAGATATCTAAGTGACAATTAAATACTTGCGGTCCATGATTGTCAAACTTGTTTATGTCATGTTTAAGTTTCCAATTCTTGGTGCTTCTTCTTTCTGTTACATTTTGTGCATGTATGTATATTTTGTGGCAATCAATATGCTTACAATTCAATCCTTTCACATTCTAATATGATGTTTTCTGAATTCTTTTGTTAATAGAGAAATCCATAGATGAAAAGTCCTCAAGTTTCAAGCAGAGAGGTTCTTTTGACGGGAGTCGAAAAGATATAAATGCTGCTATGGACCGTATTTGTGATTTCACTGGTAAATGTTGTTTAGCTCTGATGTTTGGGGATGAATGAGTTATTTAGCATTGATTGATTTTTGCTTGTTTCAGGAACAAAAATTGTCTTCTGGGACTTGAGGGAGCCATTTATTGAGAATTTATATAAACCCATTGTTTCACAATCTAGGCTGGAAGCAATAATTGAACCACTTGATACCGTAAGATTGGTCCTCTTAGAAGCCACATTATGATTCTTTCATTATTTTATTATGAAGGGGCTCTTCTAGCTTTAATGGTGTTTGCCAAAAGGAAAACAATCTGGCATTCGTCAATTGAAGCACTTTGGATGAATATCTAGAAATCGACCATCTTCTTGCATCTTAAATTACATAATGCATGCATTGAGTTTCGTTTGATACTGTTGTGTGTTCCATATCATATTAAATTTCTGTAAAAGACTGTTTTTGTACGGTGCTGCCTCTTAATGCCGAATATAACATCATTACTTGCCAAGGGCTGTCTGCATGGTTGTCAAACATTAAATTGGTACAAGAACATTCTCCGTTTCTGACTTTGAGGTTCAGGAAAATGGAAATGCATCTCATCAATCATCTGCTTTTTTACATGCATCAAAACAGGGCTTAATTTCGAGGAAATACTGCAGGAACTAAATCAACTATGTGCTGTTATTATGGAACCGTTGCGGGATCGAATAGTTACAAGCCTCCTTCAAGCCTCTCTGGTATGTGCAACTGCTTTCTTTTGAAGGTGTTACAAAGGCAGAAATTTCCTTCTGACCACCCGCTTTGTCAGGATGGCTTACTCCGTGTCATACTAGACGGTGGACCTTCCCGGGTTTTCCTTCCAGGTGATGCAAAGCTATTGGAGGAGGATGTGGAGCTCTTGAAGGTACTAGCAGCCTGATCATTTAAAAGGGGAGAGAAGCGAAATGAGAGAGAAATGGATGACATGGGAGGGGCTGGTAGAATAAATTTGATCGAAACATTGAACTGATTTCTTATAGCTAACTGAGCAAGTTGGTATTCGGCTACCGTTTAGGCAACTATATTGTACTTTGTGAATTTGCAGGAAGGTGTTTGGAGCTCTTCTAATTTGCAAGAACTCTTCTAATTTCTTTCACATTTGAAGAGCACTTAAAATTTGAGATTGTTTGTCCTAATCACTAGTAGAATTACATTGGCTGGAGAACTGGGCATTTTTTTCTTCTTACTATTCTGTATTTCTCTTCCATCCTGTTACAGGAATTTTTCATTTCTGGAGGTGATGGACTTCCCAGGGGAATCGTTGAAAATCATATGACGCGCGTTCGACATGTTATTAAGTTGCACAGCTATGAGGTTAGTTTGTGAATACTATGCTCTCATGGATGTGAAAAGTGTCTGCAAGGTACCAATGAAAATTTGTCATCAACGGCATGTTGGAACAGCAATCAGGTATAATATCCTTGTTTTTATTGGACTTGCAGACTCGTGAATTGATCGAGGACCTGAAATCTACAACCGGATATGGCGGTGGAAGCAAACTAGGTGCCGATACTCAGACTTTGTTGAGAATACTATGCCATAGGAATGACTCAGAGGCCTCCCAGTTTCTCAAGAAACAGTTCAAAATACCCAAGTCTTCAGTTTAGACAACAAAGGAAGAAGAGACAAGCAACAACATTGTATCTGTTCCAAGAAAACAGAAACTTTTGTAACTTATCTTTCATTCTTATTACAGTTTCCATTCTTTCAGCATCTTGATCTCCTCTGGTTTGGTTTCTTTGTAAAATCTGATGAATGTAAATCCTTGAAATCATTAGCCATTCTCAACGCCTTTTTGTTTCCAAGTAGTTTCAACTACTACTCAAAACGCAGACACATTGCATGGTTTCACTGACCAAAGAGATTCAAAGATGTCCTCAAACCAACAAGTTAAATTGTTCTTAGAACTTCCTTGAAAACTTGTTAGAAGACAGATTGTCTAGAGACATCACAGCTATTCTTAAAAATGGTAATGGACTGGATCAGATTTGGATCCCTTAAAATTTGAATCAAGTTTGAATTAAATTAAGTCAAAAAAATTATTAAAAATGTTAGCAAGTTATTTTGAACGCCTAATTTCCTTAAATAGCAATTAAAAAGAGAAAATAGTAAAAGAAATGAACAATGAGTACTCACAAAGACCTTTCTTTTAATTGGAGGCTGCACCTGCAAGCTCAGAGATACTCACATAAGTACTCATGGCTTCAGCCGGAGCGACGACAGGTGCAGGGAGTGTGGAATGGCACGTCAGGCCTCCGAACCCCAAAAACCCAATTGTCTTCTTCGATATTACAATCGGAACCATCCCCGCCGGTCGTATCAAGATGGAACTTTTCGCCGATATTGCACCCAAAACCGCCGAAAACTTCAGGTTTATCTGGTCAACCTTCATTTACTCGTGGCTTCCACAAATAATCAGCAACTACTCAATCAAGCTTTCCGTTTTTTTATTTTCTTCTTCATTTTCAAGCCCCCCATTTTGTTTGATTTCTAAAGTTGGTGTCTTTTTTTGGTTTCCTTGTTTATCATGTTGCAGGCAGTTTTGTACTGGAGAGTACAGGTATACTATTATGCTTTGACATCCCCTCTTAGTCTTAGCCTTTGCTTCTTTTGTCTCATGAAAGTTCTTTGCTTTGTTGTGATATGGTGGGTGGCTACGTACGGAACTTCTTAGCTAATGATTCATCGTATTAGAAGAATTTACTTTTATTGAAATGCCTGTTTGTTGGTGTCACTTATGGATGCTGAACCATTAACACTTGAGCTTGTGGATGCCCTTTTTGTGTTTGTATTATGTGTTTCTTTTTGTTGTTTTGTGCAATTATTTTTGAGGATGAGTTTAAGTCTCCTTGGCAGTGTTCAGATTGGTGCAAGTTATTGCTGATTGTTTATTTTGTTCTTGTGTGAAATGGCAGAAAAGCTGGTTTGCCTGTTGGTTATAAGGGATGTCAGTTCCATAGAGTGATCAAAGATTTCATGATTCAAGCAGGTGACTTTGTAAAGGTTGGTGGATATTTAGTTCTTCATGCCTTCGATTCTCTATTTTGAACGTATTACTCATTAATTCTGATCAACCAGGAGGATGTGAAGTCTTGAGACTAAAATCTAAGGGTAAAAGAGAAAACTTGCTAAAGGAAACTGGGAAAAAGGGAGTTTCAGAATTCTGATTCCAAGTTTGAGAGTGATTAGCTTGTGTTTAGGGCGAAAAGGAGACTGCTCAATGTGCAATGAAGGAAGAAGGAAAATTAGCATCTTGGAGAAAAGCAAAGAGCATACATACTTCGTCGTAGGCTTGCTTGAAATCTTCAAAACCTTAACTACTGATTCTACAGAATAACCATCTCAAATCTCTTTAAAAAAAAGATCATATCTACTGAATAAGTTATTCCAGAGTGGGAAAATAGAGATCCTTTTTGAAGTCATGAAACCCCTATTTTAGGGCATGAAGTTGGTTGAAGCTATATTAGTGGGTGAAAGTTAGTCAATTAATTCATCGTAGCTGGTAGTTTTTAAATGTCAACAAGTATGGTTTGTTGGATAATTTGGAAATTATAAGCACCAGATGATAGCTTTACAATCAGGAGCAATGAACTTGCATCAAACCCTATCTCTTTTGCTTTATACATAACTCTTGGAGTAATTTTGTTATGCAGGGCGATGGCAGTGGATGCACTTCAATATACGGACACAAGTTTGAAGATGAAAACTTTATTGCCAAACACACTGGCCCAGGTCTACTGTCGATGGTACGTACATACTTGTCCCAAGAGATGGTTGTGTTTTACACAATCAGATAATGTTTCCTTATGAATTCTTTTCATGTATTGACCATGTTTTCTGTTGTTTCTTGCAAAATTTTATCCTGCCGTACTCCACCAATTCTAATTCATTTGTGTTTAGTTAGCCTTGTGATTAAAGTCAACAATGATGAATTCTGAAACTGTGCAATTAATCACGATTGTCAAATAAGTCATCTTTCTACATTAGATTTCTTTTTGTTGGTGGATGACATATTTTGTCCCTCATGCTTGTTATATTTGATATGGTGTTCGATATATACCACACACTTGGGGATCAGAAAACGTACGTGTTAAATAGCAATAGGTCAGTAATGTATGTTTATGGTCCTCTCCATTAGAGTCTCTATTGAATTTTCTTCTGAGTCTAACAAGTTCATATTCAAACTCTGAAAATTTTTTCAAATTCGCTTATAAAATTGAACCTAAGTGTTCATGTTTTGCCTCTAATATGAAATGAAGGAAGATCATGTGTTCCTGATAAGTCCTGGTTGAGTACCTGTCCACCTAGTGGATTAACTGTCTAAGAGGTCTATATCACTGGACGCCGATACTGAATACTGCATGTTTACTCCTGATTGCAGGCAAATAGTGGGCCAAATACAAATGGTTGTCAGGTAAAACTGTTCTCATTCTCCAAAAGAATTTTCATTTATTTTACCTGACACACATGAACTAATACATTCTCTTGCTTCATTTGACTGCAGTTCTTTATCACTTGTGCAAAATGTGATTGGCTTGACAATAAGCATGTTGTGTTTGGGGTATCCCCTCTACTCCACTGTGCATTTTCTTTATTATTATTATTTTGAACTGTACAATATGAGAATCAACGTGATTTTAAGATCGGTTGAGGCTGCCGTGGTGATTCAAAAAGTAATCAAACTTGAACTGACTAGCTCTATCTAATCCCTTGCTGTATCTAGTGGAAGTGAAAAATGCTTAGATTGCTTATATGAAAATGAGAGTATTGCTCTCTATCCCTTGCTGCATCTAGTGGAAGTAAAAAATGTCTAGATTGCTTATATGAAAATGAGAGTATTGCTCTCTATAAAACTCCATTTCTGCTATAGTTTTCCCACTGACTACTTTGCCATATTTGCTGCTATACTGATATCTGCAGAGGGTGCTAGGAGATGGGCTTCTGGTTGCCCGGAAAATAGAGAACGTGGCTACCGGACCGAACAACCGTCCTAAACTGGCTTGCGTGATTGCAGAATGCGGAGAAATGTAACCTAGAGAATGAATTGTACTGTTTCTTGATGACAAACATTTTAACACTAGACCTATAATATCAATCTGTTCTGACTATGATTGATTCTCTGTACTTTTTTGCTATGGAAGTATTACTTAGCCTGTCAAAATGATATACGATGCATTACATTCGAGTTGGGTAATGCTTTGTTAAGATACAGCATTGTAGTACATGTATCATGCATGTTATGGTCAACTTTGTACTATGCTCAAATGTTCATCCTTCTATACAATTAGAGTTGCTAAATTGGACCGGTTTAACCCGATCTGAAGTCAATAGTATAGGTTCAAGTTGACCTAGCTCGAATTGGTGGGACTGTTTCTGGTCTATAGGTTCTATAAATTAAAATGTCATCATTTCGGGTTTCAACCCTAAGCGTGATAGAGTTTTGGCCTACACGGCATGAATTGGGTTGGTTAGATTCATTATCATCTCTATATACAATTTTACTATAATCTATTTTTATATGATAAATTAGGCCGAGGATTAAATTTTGTTTAATTAAAATTAATTTTAAGTAATTGAATTTGACCTAAAAT
>JANZLK020000381.1:188732-203387 GCA_026937615.2 Erythroxylum glaucum
GTGAAGCACATTTTGGAGAAAATTGTGAAGCCATCAAAGAAGGATTGGAGCCTTCGGCTAGAGAATTGAAACCAAATTCTATGCGTGTCCAGAATCCTGGATAACAGTATTAGCAGAGGCTGCAGGGAACCAGAAGGCCAAACCCCACATACCCCATACCTTATCACCCTCGAACCCATACCCTTATCACCTTGTCATTAATGCAATTCCCCTGTAAATACTTTTACTCAATTATTTGGAAGATTCACTTTTGAATCAGTTTGAGGGGAAGAATCCAAAATTTAGGCCCCGCCCAGGATAGGATTCAGAGAAAGAAATCTTCACAACAGGTCACCAACTTCAAGAAAGAGATGAAACATCAAACAACAGCCAAAACATAAGAGAGCAAAACCAAATCTGAAAGTGTTAAAAAATTGAAAAGAAATAGCAAAGGAACAATCTTTAACAGACCTCCTTATCAGGAGCACACTCTTCAGTGTTGCAGTCAGGATCATCAGAGGAAGCTCTAATAACTGTGAAGCATCTGTAGTTTTGCCTGTTCGTGAATTTCCTGAACAACCTTGGTGAAGTGAAACCGTATGTATTTGTAGATAACATTGCATGAGATGCACTTGCCATCTCTTCACTCACTGCACCAGATAATTTTCGTTGTTGGGTTTCACAGAAATGAAACAATTCCGATAAAGGTTAGGACTTTGTGGGTTGCTCTGTCCCTTGTGCTCCTGGGTTATAGAGACCATAAAAATCTCAAGTGGAGGAGAGACAAACCAAGAGACTTTGGTCGTTTAAGACAGGAAGATTTTTATGATGGGGTGTGGGTCTTTTGTGGTGGACTTTAAGCGAGCTACGCGTAAGGTTTATTACAAGCAACGTAACTAAATCTACTGTCGTCTTTCCATTGGATCTGTTCCAAGTCCAAACCCCATTTTAAGGCACACAGAATTCCATGTTGGACTTATCCTTGGCATCCACAAATTGAGTTGTTCCGACTCGTAGCCTGCACTTTTATGTCTACACATACAAAGTTACTGTCTTGAGGAGGTTTAGTATGAATAATTTGACCACTTTCTTTGGAGTGGTTTAGCATTTCTCAACAAATCTATTTAGGCAAAAAAGTTCCAATCTTTACATTCAGAAACATAGAGTTGATTCAAAACTCTGAATATAATCTACACATAATTTCAAGCGTATATGGGCATTAAAAAAGAAGCAAAAAATCCACAGAACACAGCTTTGAGAGTGATGGAAGAGCATCCATCTCCAAGAGGATCTATTTACTCTTCCTCCTGAAACCCAACATATTTCTTATCTTTCTAAAAACTCCACTGGAGGTCCTCACGGGCTGCTTTTCCTCAGTACCTTCGTTTCCTGCAACTTCTTTCTCAGTACTAAGATGATCTTTGCCTGCAAAACAAGACTTGCTTTGCCAATTCAAAATAGAAGATAAAAAGAACCCATTTTGCATCACTAGGAATGGTACATTTTGTTTAGAGAAACAACCAAGAAGCCAATCTTATTGATGGGAATATTGCCATGCACATTTTTTTTTAGTTCTCTTAGTTATATCAGAACTAAGTCGTACTTATGGTAACTCCATGTTGTCCATTGAACATGATCATAGGCCTTTTTTAAACCATTCACTGATGTTTCAGAAAGTTATCAAGTTCCTGAACTGTGGTTAAAGTCAAGCAAAAAAACTAGGTAAAGTATAGGTTTGGAGAAACACTACAAATGTTAGGAAGTTGTATTGTAACTAAACACTCCAAGTTCTACTTTTGTAGGTACCTTAGAAAACTAGAACACTACAGAAAAGTTGTATCACAGAGCTTGAACAAAACTAGTTGTAAGCTTTCGTAAAGAAACATGTATATGTATAGGTGATGTGGTTACCAGTAGTCGCATCATCAGGAGTGGCTTCTGAACAACCCAATAACTCAGGCTTCCTTAACCAATACTGCTCAAATCTCTGTTTCGCATATCCCATGTAGTCAAAGTCAATCTCATTGACACGATCCTGAAGGAGTCAAAATGATAGCAATGAACAACATCAATTGCGTGCAAAATAAACTACTGGCATAATTTCTATCTGATATATCCAGCAATAAGTACAAACTTATAATGTGATACAAATGCAACCAACAACCATTTAGAACATGGTCCAAGCTAGTTCAGAATCCAAAGAGAAGTAATGAAATTCCTAATACGAGAAATCAAGATGGAGAAAAAAGTACCGATATAATCCCCCATAAGCCCCAGAAAAGATGACTTGCAAGTGTGTATTTCTCTACTTTTTCCAATAGCTTCTCTACATCTCCCTCACTTGGCTGATCACCTGCAGAAATCCAATTAAGAAAATAATTTAAGAAAACCATATTGGCCTCACCTAGCAAAAAGTTGACAAATCCTACATATTAAGTCAAATCAGAATTGCAGATTAGCTATAAAAATTGGAATTTAATCTTTCTGTGATTACATATGAAAGTGCAATCTGATCAATCTTGTAAAAAGAAAAACTTAGCCCGAGATGCCAAATTTGTGAAGTTACAAGTGAACTGCAGAATTGATATGGTGGTGGATGTGATTTGGCTATCACTAGAAATCCAACAATTCTGCTTTTGCAAAGTGGGAATGAATTCCTTTTAAACAACCACATTGCAAGAGACAGAGTTAACACATCAGGAGATGGAGCATTCAGTCACCTCACACATACAACATCCAACAAATTTTCAAGACTTTTAATATTTCAATCACATCAGCCAACATCCAAAAAAGTTGGGGAAACAACAAAATAAGTATGATTAACACTCATAATTAGGAGAAAATTTTACCTGAAGCATTTAGATACATACGTACGAAGTGTTTTTGCTCCTCCAAACCTATTACAACACTGAAGTCAAGAGATAATCTTTGCAATAAGGGGAAGTGATAAAAGATATAGTAGTTCTATAATCACCGCACCGGGGTATTTACTGAAATCCAAAATATGAGGAGTATCAGTATGGTAGTCGGCAGCCATCTCGCAAAAGTGATTTGCTATGTCGAAGGTGACAGGATTGTAACTAGCATACTCATAGTCCTGGTTAGAGAATAAAAGTTAGTCTAAATTTATTAACTAATGCATTAGACAACTGATGAAATTAGACTTCTTCACAATGTCTGTTCACGTGTTCTAAAACTTTCTTAACCGGAAACAGGAACAGCAGGACAGTTTTTCACCCTTATTGGCACAACATGACCTAAAACACAGTAGATATCATTTCTAGTATGACTGCATAAAAATGCAGAGAAACCATTTTTTACCAGTTCATGAAACAAGAGGTGGGAAGTTAGGATTTTTCAACTGCTTTCAAAAAAGTTCTTGCGATAGAGAGCTTGAAAAACTACAAATTGAAGCCTTATTTATGGATGGACAACTTCAAAGAAAAAGAAAAAGAATAGACAAACAACTTCTTGAAATTTGAAAGATACTTATGCGTTAAAACGAAAAAGGGTAGAAAAATGATTGAGTTTAGCATCAAAAGAAACAAGAGGCTTACAATCAGAGTTATCGTCTTTGTTCCTTCATCAATCATTATGTTACTGTATTGCAGGTCATTATGGCAAAAACCTATACATGCATCCCCTGAAAAATTCTTTTCTAGTAGTGAAATTTCCCCTTCAATCTTGTCCAAGTGGACAGCTTGAGCATCTTCTGAAGAACACAAGCTTTTAGCTGACTTGATCCAATTTCTGACAAAACCAGAAATAACAATCAATTCTTGATCATGAAAAGAGAACATCTAACGAAGATGATGTCTAGCTTTTAAAATAATGTTAACCCTGAAATAAAAGGAATTAAAGAGGGAAACATACCGCAGCCTATCCCATAAAAGTATCTGCTTTGGACCAGCCATATCAAGACCATGGAACTCCTTTAGTTTAGCTGCTATAAGAGCAGATATAGCGGGATCACGCATATCTGATGCTGACAGTGTCTGAAATTCATATGAAGATTAAAGAGATCGAAGGTGTCTATCAACCATCAAACAACAGTTTTTTTACAGATCAGAGAAACATATTCCAAATTTAAATGCCTACTAGGCCAAGCACTTGATTTGCCTCACCTAGTATATCTGTTACGGATCCGAAACTTGACTCAGATTCAAGTCCGAAGAAAATATAGAGATTAAACATGTATATATGACCTAAGCTTTAAAGACAAACTTATAAAAAATTTTCTCAGTGAAGTTATAAAAAAAAATTTCTCAGTGAAGTTATAAAAAAAATTTCTCAGTGAAGTTTATGTGGAGAGACGTCTTCTTGGTGATGAAGAAGAAAAAGAAACTTGTCCAAGATTGACATCATAGCAAAGGTTGGACAGATGTACAAAAACATTTATAATTCAAGTTTCATCAAGTCTAAACTCATCATCTACTTCATCCGTAATTTACCATAAAAAGGTACACGATAGAAAGACTGGCATGTGAATGAATAATAAAGCCTCAGCTTATTGATAAGGAGAATCATAGAGCTGTCAGCAAACATGGTCGATTTCAACTCATCAATTAACTACGATCCCACTAAACTCGATTTGGCCTGCATTTGACCAAAATCGATGCCCAAAAATACAAATCATGTGGCACTTACCACATCAGTAACAACTAGATTGCTTCATTGAGCGATTTAGATAAAGAAAAGTAATCAATTTCAAGTAAATCAAGTAACAATCAAATTAAAGCATCAAGCAGGACCCAATATACACATCAGAAGTGAAAAAGATTAAAAAGGATTCCAGTTGCATATACATGATAAAGAGAAAGGAATGCTAAATTACCCTTGCATGGATAAACTCCTCAATTCGTCCGTTGGCAAAACGGCCAAGCAAACGAGGCCCTTGGCCCTGCTTAGACATGAACTCAAATGTCCGCATCTCATCTTCTCGGTTAAAGAACACACGCACACCCTCGCCATAAATCCTGACCACAACCTTACGCGAGACTTCCTCTGTACTTGGCCATTTTATTTGAAAGACCTCATTAGTCATTGCACCCTTGAGAGGGATCACCTGTAATGCATTAGCATCAAGCACATCCTCCCACTGAGATGCCAATGATTTTAGCATCTCCCTGGCCTCGTCAGGGATTCGAATGCCCCTATTTTCTACATTATTTCCTTCGGTAGTCATGAGAAAAGATCAGATCAAAACCAAACATGCACCTCCAACGCTTATTCTAGCAAAACCTATCTTCTTAACGCAAAAACAAGCAATCTGAAACAAAAAGAAAAGCATTGGGCAACATCAGAAACCCATTCACCAAGTTAACAGAACATTTCATCGAACAATCTCCAATCAACAGCGCAACAAACATTAATCAAACATACAAAGTTAGAATCTTTCAGGAAACCCACAAAGAAATGTCTGACGATTATAATCAACCATAGAAACTAGAGGGATACCTACAGAGTAGCGTGAATAAAAAACTGGCAAACTTAAGGATCAAACACAACGAGTTATCATAAATTCATGAAATAATAAGAAAAAGTAAGCTCCAGCTAATGCTGACCAACTTACTACACGTAAAATTTAGCAAATTTATACAAACATCACAAAACCTTCAATTCCAATCAAAGTTTCCTCCTTCCAGATCGTTTCCCTTTAAAAGATATAGAGTTCTTTATAAGCAACCAAAAAAGGACAACACAGAGTAATCAATAACATGAAGAGCATATTCTTCAGTAGAAGAATAACAAAAGAATAAACTTGTCACATTCTTTAACAAGCAAGGAAAAGACAGTACACTCACAAAACTGAACGGAGGGAAACCCGATAGAGAGAAGGGTACGAGGAAAGTGATGGTAATATTAAAGCTTGAAAGGAACGAATGGCTGTGAGTGATTTTTGGAAGCAGAATGGAAGTTTTGAACAAGTCTTGAGGAGCTTGAACGAACATTATTAGCCTCTACCATCTACATATAAGGAATAAGAGAAAGAGTTAGAGGTGGCACATAGATTCAAGGTTGCATGTACGGTCGGTCCGTGAGCTAGTGACTTCCAGTGTCGTCTGCTATGCTTAGTCACTATTTATTTGTTCATATCATCTACCTGACAAGACAAAAATCTTACGTTAGAACTGTTATGTCTTGTCCACTTCAGCTAGAAGAGTGATTTTCTTGTTACTGCTGCTATATTTTCGCTTTCACTTTGATGGTGTTTCCACTCAAATAAAGCTTTTTATTTATACGTTCAACGATCTGTTTGTCGTTAATATCCAGTTACATATACAAATCTGTTATATATGTTCGTGCTTTTATGGCCCATGTACTGAATCCATCTTCAAGCCAATCTCTGTTTCACCTCTCAGGTCCCAAAATGTACAGACTATCTTCAACCGAAGGCAGCTTACAGGTGTTTATGCAAAAGAATGCTTCAAACATTTTAATACTGAATAGCCCCCCCAGGAGCAGCAATGTGAAATAGAAAGAACTGAGAGGAAAGATTAATGACCAGCAAATACAAAATACTTTCGTAGATTAGAGGTAGCTTTAGCGTTCTTTGCATTATGCATCTCTAGCAATTTATCCAAGTTTGACAAAGGTCCATCCTTCATCCTTCTGAGCATACAAGCTTTGATTTACAGTCTAGATATATGCTGATGTTGACATAGCCATATATCTGGTGATCATCATAAAGCCTTCCAGGTTTCGGCCTACAAAGTAAGCCATGATGTTGTGCATTAGCCTCAACGACTTCTTTCAAAGTCATCTCCAATGCACCATCTGCATGAGTTGTGCTACCCATGGACCAGCGACTTGCTGTTGAGCATGTGTTGCAGCTTTCTGCTGTGCCTCAAACTGTCTCCGCTCCCGTGTTCTAATGTAGCTAAGATTCTCCACAAAGCCAGTCTGGACTACTTCCACACCTTCAATAGCCCTGTCAATCATGTTCAGGCCGAGAGTGAACTCACAACAGATATTTTTCAAGAGCCTGGAGCTCCGGTGGAAGAAGTCGCTTCCTACCTGTGTACCATTTGTGTACTTCTAGCAAGTTTGGACTTGAACACGACCAGTGATAATAACACCTGCAACCACGTGGCAAAGAAATTTTTTCCATTAAGTCAACCATGAGATGCAATGGAATTGTGGAACAGTGGAAGCCCAAAAGGTGACCAATAGAACTGATCAAACTTCCGAGTAGTTGGCTTTATTTGGAACTCTTGCAAAGCAATCTGCAATTTAAGAACCATGAATCTTCACATAAGATCTTCCCAAATAGCTGGATCAAACACAGGCTTTCAAGGTGACAAGATGGTGTATGCAGATGCATCACTTGGGTGCCATGCATTGAGAACCATACTCAACTGCATACGTATCCCCTGATACAAACCCTCCAATATCTGTTCCGCATGTAGCAGCCACGGATGCACCCACACATTTTTCTACAAGGATCCCATGACTCCACGGCGGCAGATAATTTTAGCATTCCTATGTTATCCAGTATACTCTTGAGTAACAGATGTAGGCAACAAATTTTCCCATGAAACCAGAACCATGGCTCAAGATCCCTAAGTTGCCATGTATAGTACCTGATACTGTAACAGCAAGTAGAACTACTTCTGATATTAATCGGGTATAAGACATCGAAAATGTCCCAGATGTCATGGCTTCCCTCACCTTGCATCCATTCTTCCATATCCTACCATCCAAATCCGTGCATTGGATTTCTAAGTTTCCCATCCTTCAAACTCTCTAATGAATAGAGGCAGAGCAAATGAACAGGCAATGCAGGATAAGTTGCCAAGCTTAAAATCATCAGCATACTTCCCACCTAACTCCATAAACATCATTGCAAGAGTAACCAAGGTCATTGTTCATGAAGAATTTTATTCCTCTATACTGCTTAAAACATTCATGATTTTCTTCATTTGATCCAATTGCCTTTTCCGTGGTGCAGCTTCGATTTCCATTTTTGCTTCTCCATCAGCAGGCGAATAGCAGTCTTCCTGTCATTTCCCAATTTTCTATCAAACTTTTGGATATCAAGCTCAGCCAAGTCCACAGCCAACCTCACATTAGGTTGAAACTCAGGTATTCGAACACCGTTCTCTCTTGCTTCCTCTTCAGCATTTACATTCTTCAAATTTGTCAACACCCTTACCTGCAGTCCCTGCATATCAAGCACCTTCTGTACAACTTCAAAACCCTCTGCTTCCTTTTTCGGCCAACAACTACTCCTCCACAGTCACATACTTTTCTTGCTTCTCCTTTCTTCCCTTCATCCATAGCCCCTCCTTTGCTCTCTCCACAGTTTACTCTGACTCTGGATCTTTGTCTCCTCCTCCTCCTCCAACTGAGGTAATTTAGTTGATACTTCTTTAAAATCATTGAACCCCATCCCCATATTCTTAGATATCATCCTGGCTTCAATTGAAGCAACAATCTCTTGCTGATTTTTGCCCCGACCTACCTCTTTTATACCCCATTTTCTCCATCAACTTCATCTCGATTCCTTTCATGTAGTTCTCAAACTCCCCAACATCCCCTGCTTTCATCTCCCTCACTTTCCCTCTGCCTTTTTTATCCTTCTCCTTCCTCTCTTGCTCCCTCCTTTGTGCCCCTTCCTTTATCCTCCTTCCAAATTCCGTAGGCAAGAAACTATCCTACTCTTCCTCATCATCACCAACACCATCACCCTCCAACTTTTCAGTCTTCTTAAACCCATTTCTATCATTATCCAATCCTATACCCATATCAAACCCCAAACTCGAAACCGAACTCAACCCCAATCCAGGCCTCTCATCATCATTAACACGTCATCACTATCCTATTCTCTGCCTTCAAATTCCTATCAATTTCCCAATCAGGCATCACAGTTCCTTCAAAAAGGGTAAAGTTTTACTCGACTTTCCTATACAAAGCGTTAAAACAAACATGGGTTTTAAGGTTCCTTATATGTACTTGGAAATGAAAGTTAACAGGCTTAGTGGGGTCAACTTTCCGCCCAAAGTCACGATCTTTCGAAGCTTCCTGGAGCCGCCACCGCTACCGCCACCGCCACCGTTCTTCGTCCGAATTAGAATTATAACCGAGAACGCCGTAGAGAACGTCGCCTTTGGTTTGTTGACGCTTCTCGTAGAAGAACTCGCCGTCTCTCCATACACCGCCCTCGTAATCGTTGTCCATCCTAAATCTCTCCATCTACTGGTAATCGCCCATCTTCGATCTCCCTCTTAACTTCTGTTTATGTGTCCCTCTTCTTTTTATGAAATTTGATTAAAAGCTACGGAAACACCATTTTAGGCGGGAAGAGAACGACCGACCGCCGCCTCGCCGGAATTAGAACGGCGACCTGGGTTGTGTAATTGTATAATTGAGCACTTTAAATGGGCCTGTGAAGTTTTTGGCCCAATTCATGCCATGGGTTCATTTTGGCGCGAAAGTTTCTGTAGTTGCTGGCGCAGTTCGTTAGCGTAACTCTCGAGCTATCTCACTATGAAGGCCATAGGGTTTCGCCGTCCCCAATTCTCTGAGGTAATCAAACCCCTTCTTGGTGATTCTACCGTGTGTACTTTGGATGACTTTTTGATTTTTTGTTGATTTCGTTTTGGTTCATACGTAAATAAGAGACCTTTAAGATGGTTAATCAACTCTTTTGGTTAGAGTATCTGTTGATCTTTCTCTTTCTTCTTTCTGGATTGTAAAGTTTTCATCTTTTGTTTCTTTTGCGTTGCTTTTTCCCTGTTCTTTTTATCCTTTGAAGTGGTAAGATCATGTGATAGTTTTAACCGTTGTGAGTTTTCAGGATTTAGCTTGGCTTCCTGCTTGGCTTCATAATCCTCAAGAAGAAGCATCTGTTGACCCCTTAAAAGAATCTCAAGACCCTCCGGACCAAGCACTTCAGGTTCATTGGATTTTTCTTTGCTTTTTGTGTTCAACTCTAGAGTTGCTAGAACTCATGAGTTATGGTGTTCAATGATTACCGGAGAATGTCTCATCTAAGTAAAGAGTTCGTTTAGGATATGTAATTATTTCGTTAATGTTTTAGAGTTATGATTGGGACTATTGGAATTCCAAGCTTTATATTCAAAAGTTCTTTATATGTTATCCCTGTATATTCAGATTGAAAGAATAATGTATTTCTCTTGTTTTGAAGCTTAGGCCAATATAGATGGTTGAGTATTCTTCTTACCCTTTAAAGTGCACGCTAACGATTGATTGTCATTTGTGTAGGATTTGGTATTTTCAAAAGGAAGCACCAATAAGGAGAAAGTCGAGTGTATTTTGCCATCTGAAGCTCTTAGACCCCGCAGTTGCTGCTTGTTCTTGTCTGGAGTAGATAATTCTCAGGATAGTGTTTCACTATCTCAGGGGCATGTAAGTTTCTTAGTATGTAAACGCCATTAATTCTATTACAATTCCCCAATTCATCTCCTAGTTGTTTTCTGACTACCTCGACGTGTGATGGAAGGTTTGTGAGTTGCATTTGGAAAATTTTATATTTTCTGTAAACTTGTGTTGATTGAAACAATTTTGTTCTCATGGGTATGGAGAGTAGATGTTGTCTGAGATTGTGAGGATCTCTAGAAAAAAACAGCATGCAGATAAAACAAAAGAATTGACATGAAATGAAGAGACGCTTGAAGAATGTTATATTTGTCTACTTAAATGTTATGTTGGATTCAATGGAAAAAAAATTCACCCCATTCTGTTTTCTAGCTTATATGGATTCAAATACGAACAATATGTTTTAGTCATTTCGGTTATGCTCTTTTCTTACTTATTCCTGATTGTTTTTAATTTGTAGAAATCTGTGGTTCATAACATTCCACCCATAAAACTTGTTATTGCAAAGGCACATAGCTCTTAAATACTTAAACAATGCCTTGAACCTTGCCTAATAGGTCTTTAATGCGTTGTAGGTGCTTCATGTTTCTTTACGTCTTTCCTCGGATGGTGATTCAGATTCACATAACAATCAAAGTCAACTTTTATATCCTTTTCAAGTTCTACATAATTCTACTAAAGATCCCACGTTGCAGCAAGTGGAAGTTTTGGATGGCACAGGACATAATCTTTGTCAATCAAGAAAGGCTGATAAAGTTGAAGTGAAGTTTTCATCTCAAAATTTCAAAGAAAATGCTATGGATAATGCTCCTCCAGTTTGTCCTACCAATATAAAGAAAATGAGCTTGAATGCAGATAGTCCATGTGTCTTGCCATTAACTTCTGTCCCAGAAACAATGGAAAATGTTAGTCTGCAGAATAATAATGATGATGAACAACATTATGATGAAAAGTTCAATGTTGGGCACATAAGTAGTTATGATGTTACTACTGCAGTTGAATTGTCTATTGCTGCATCTGAAGCACTTGCTATATATGAATTAATGAAGACTGAAGTGTGTTCAGAATCTATTCTTGAAGCTGCACTAAGGGTCAAGCAAGCCCGGTTGAAGGCCTCAGATGATACCCCCTGCTATGTATCTGATGAATGTGGTGACATTGATTATCTTCCAGAAATAAGTGATTCGATTATGGCAGATGCCTTCCAAGATGTAGGCTTATATTTAAGTGATCCTGATGATCAGCTTGTTTATGATTCATATGTGTCTCTAGTTAAGGATACCCCCCTTTCACAAAATCATTCTGGACATAACAATGAATCTAGCCATGTACAAGTCATAAAGCAGGATATTAACTGGGATGATACAGCTCTGGGTGTAGGTACCTCTTCAGCGGCATGCTATGCCAATCCTAATTTACATCAAGTTGCTGAGGGAATCTCAAACTCTGCTTCCTCAGAACAATGGGTAAGGAAAAGTTTTTGGCTAGTACTCAGGCTTAAGTAGACATTAAATTTTCTCTTGTTTATTTAATATTTTTTCGATTTCCCTCCTTTTGTGATATTTCTTTTCCTTATTATAAACTAGTAAAGATAGAAGGCCTGGTAAGATCTCTAATTGGCACCTTCAATATAAACTGTTCTATCTAGTTTCAATCAATGGACTTATTGTAGTGTTGTCGGCCTCATTGCAGCATCAAGTGAATGTGAAATCTTCTCATGCATATATCTCAGAAAATGCTGGTTAGTAAGTTCTCTTTTTCAGATGTACATTTTTCCTTGAGGCTGAAAGATTCTTATCTCTCCTTATAATATATATGTTTTTCCCACTAAAGGCTATGATAAAGCTAGCCATGTTGTAGCAGATAGATTCCGAAGCCGCTGGTTGGGTGGTTGGATGGTGAAGGTGAGGACTTTATCTGATCTTATCTTGATCCTCCCGTGCTTTTAAACAGATGTTCATAAGCTGGAGAAAGTTGTTTTTTACGTTTAGATAGACAAAAGAAGGCTACACTGTCTTTTTCTTGTATTTTTCTGGACTATAGGTCCTTGTGATGAGAGAATGAAACGAAACATGAAAATTCCCATTTACTCTTCTTCCATAGTGGTTATATCTCTTTTCCAACTTTTATATATTTTTCGGAGATATATTCTTTATTATTAACACTTCCAAAGCTCATGGCCTTTATGATGGCTCTAGTCAACTTTTCTTTAATGGCCAACCCAATGCTTTTATGGAAATCAGAAGCTAAAATAATATTTCTTTTGCTCATAATTTCAAGAACTCTCAGAATTGCATAAATTCATTGTTATACTATCTGAATATTTCAGCTTTCTGTCTATCCAACTCATGATAGATTTATTTTATCAGCTGCACTACTTTTAGTCTCAAGCATCGATTAATCAGACTTTTATTTTTGACTTCTAGAGAACCAATTATTTCACTCTCAATTGCGCTATGAAAATTTTTATGCTGCATAGTTTGTTTTCATTCTTTCTTATTCGTGTGAAGTTCTTTTTTCCTTCCAATGTTGTATAATTATATGATGCACCACTGTCCTCATTAATTTGTTCTCATGTTTGGTTCTTTCCTGTCAGAAGGAAGCAGATGCTTCTGTGAATGTGGAATTGAAAAGCACAAAAGACGTCCAACCTTTTTTTCCTGGTGAAACAAGTTTTCTTTCTGAATCTGCCGATATTGCACCAGATGAAAACTCTGCTGTGGGGAAACATGGAACCGCATCGGCATCCAATAAAGGCTCATGGTCAAGTCTATATGTTCTAGGCCCACAGGACAAAACTGACGAGAGGATTTTAATATCACAAGAGGTTAAATCTTCTAATCTTTCCTCTGTAGATCTTCTCTGTTCCGTTGTTCCTTGCAGTATCTCTTTGGAGCATGTGGCCTCCCCTCTGAATCATAGTCCAAATGATAGAGAAGTTGAAGCTGAAAATTGCCCCAGTCGAAACGTAGAACTTTGCATGGATGGATCTCAAAGGATTTTCCATCAGAAAGTCGAACCTTTCCATCTGGAGAGATTAGTTTCTGACAAATGTTCTACGCTCCCTGTTCGAAGACATTTAGCCTCACTCAAGGCTTTTAGCACAGTTTTGCCAAAACATGATTCAATTTTAGATGTGGAATCACTTGAACATAATCAACAGTTTTCATCAAAATGCATGGGGAAGCTCTTGTCCTCTGATCAGGGGATTCCCAGAGAGTTCTCTTTCAGGTGTGATTTAGAGCATAATGTCAGTAAAGGTATCAAGGAGAATAAGAAAAAGAAAACCAATGTTGTTAGGAGTCAAGCTTTTGAAGCTACGAATCAGAAGAGAATCAATTATGAACCTGTAAAAGATGGGATTGAGCTAAATCTTAAGAACTCTGTGCAAAGAAAATCACCCCTTATTCTAAACCGGAGGCGATACTGCCATTTTCAGGTTTCTGAACCTTTTGTAGATAATCTAGGTGTGGAGGATATCCCTGAGTGGGCTGCAGCAGAAGAAACTATAATGAAGTTTCAGAGGATCCAAGCAAAGTCGATAAATCCCCACATCACAAGAAATCAAATTAGAAAGCCGGTTTATTCCTCTGAAGTTGAAGTTGACCTTCAGCAGCATAAGGACCTACAGAAGCCACAGGCATCATATAGAAAATGTATAACTGTGCTATTAGACATATTATGTCATGTTTTTTCTCTACAGATAGGTAATTGTACTTCTTTTCAATTGCTTTGTTAGGTTCTCCCATTGGAGTTAATAGAAGTTTCGCTGAGTCACGCCGTCAAAGCAAAGATATTCAAGATTTTCTCACAAGTCATGTCAAGGGCGGTGAAAGATTGATATTTCATGGTGTAGACTTCTTGCTTACAGGATTTTCTAGCCGGAAGGAAAAAGAGATTGTGGGGTTGATCCAGAAGCATGGTGGTTTCGTGCTCTCAGATATCCCATCTCCTCCAAATTCAAGGATAAAGCAAATTCGGAAATCTGGCTTCCTAAAGTTTCCCATTGTTATTGCTTCAAAGAAGGTTGGGTTTAACCTTCCAGGTTCTTTCTTTGATCCATTTTCTTCAATTTCTGTTCTATCTTTTTCTGTTTCTTGTTAACCATTCTGTCAAAAATTATTTCACAAACACCAATGTGGAATGCATCACTGCAATTTATGTAGACTAAAACTAACATCTATCATGCCATGATGTTCTTCATTATTGAGTTCCATCTCTTATGATCGAATTTTTTCTAATTGTTTTGGATGATTTCCTTTCTACAGCTACAAACTACCAAATTTTTGTATGGCTGTGCAGCGAATATCCCCATTCTAAAAGTGAGGTGGCTTA